>OY757928.1:31814641-31889641 GCA_963585895.1 Sepioteuthis lessoniana | reverse complement strand
GTATTAGCAGAATTTTTGTTAAAATTTTTACTGTATAGTCCTTTGGTACCTGTCACATTGACCATCACTGATCGTCCACTCTGGCTGAAAACAGTGATACCTGGCATCTCACCACCAACCATGTTGTCTCCTCCTTAGAAAACACCCACAGGGCTTCTCTCAAGGACAAAAAGTGCTGAAGGAACCTCAAGACTATACCATCAAGCTCTGATCAGACCTTCAGCTATAACTATGCCTGCCTGTCCCACATCAGCCTTATCAGCCACAAACATACCTGCAGTCATGAACTTGCTTCTTAATTTTCATTTTATGAACCCAAACCATGATGGTGATATTAATGAATATTCGTCACTATATGATGGTGACCTTGAACATCAGCACTACCTCTCCCATGTTCATTTTCAAGTTACTTTTATAGACTAATTTGTAGCCTACCAGGTCCAAATATTTGGATATCCATAAGAAGCATACACTCAAGCAAGCAATGGTCTTATTGGTATAAATGAATAGGGAGAATGATAATGAATGAAACAACATAAAGCTGGAGACATGTCATGTTATATGCATGTAAAAGGAAAAATTAAATTTAAAACATTAATGACATTATTCTGATATACTGTCCTTCTCTTTTCAAGTTTGATATATAATCATTATCATACAATATTTAGTAATTTCATTCTTACAACAAAAGCCATTCCTTGAGAAATCTTAAAAAATGATGTTTTGTTAAATAAATCATTTATACATTTTGTATTGCCCAAAAATGCTACACAATACCACTTAATTGTATGTAACTGTTCAAAGAAATTCTCAAATTGCTAAATCTTGTCAATCTCAGTAGGAAACTTCAATATTCCTTATAGCCCTGTTTGCAGAGGGGGTAAGCCCCCCCCTCACCCTTCAAAAAAAGAGGGTGTCCTAGGAGTAGCTGTTCTTTCTATTACTCTCAGGTCGACTCTGAGTAGTACTTCTTAAGGTCTCATATATGGGTCAAAGAGACCTGTTTAAAAATTATTTGTATTTGATTGGACTATGTGTAAAAAAAAATAAAAAAAAATGTATCTAACAACTACTCAAAAAATGTGAATATGACCATAGAATGAACATGATTCCCTAACCTCTAGACATAAAATAACCTTAGACCAGTAGACATGCCATTAAAATCATTCTGTCAAGATTCTTTATTGTTCATTGGTTTAAATTAGTGTTATCACCTCACTTAAGACACAAAAAATTTGGTCTATAAAAAGGAATCATAAACTACACTTTCTTTTTGAATATATTTGTGTCATGTCATTTAACAAATGCCAAATAAAAAAGTTCTTATATATATATTTTCTCATTCACCTATATTTTCAAAATAAGAAATGTGCTTTGTAGTGGTTATAGATGTGTCATCAATTTCTATCTAAGTATAGTGTTATCTTTTGTTGAATGACATGATATTTGTCGAGCACCTCACATACGTGTGACTATGGCACGTGGCCCTTTTTTTTTTTCTTTTTTTCATGGGAACCAGGTACAGGACTGTAGTTCCAGAAATGCCTTGAGCCTCGTCACTATTCCCCTAAAAAAGGGCACCTCAGGCTAAGCAATAAACCTAGCGCCTCCAGAGAAGGTTAGAGCCTGGAAAGATGACCCCAAGGCTCAACGAGTGCCTCTCTGAGTTTGTATGACATGAATGCCAGTATCCCGGAGTCCATGTCGGACAGCATCAACTGACTACCACCAGAACCAAGACACACCCAACCTGATTCACATGCCAGACAACATGGTCGGGTGAAGTGTGTCCCACCCCAGTGGGCCAGGTTGTAACCGTCATATTTAACCTATGACTGGGAGGGGTAAAAGGGTTCTTACTTTTTACAAGTGAATAAGTCCAAAACTTATAGCACAACTAAAGTTTGAATTTGTGTAATAGCGTTACTGGAGTTTGAACTCACCGCATTAGTCACAAAACCACTGGGACTCCTCAAAACTGATAACTTTTTAAAATCTTTCCCTTCATATTTTCTAATTTTAAATAAACCCTGTGTGTGTGTGTGTGTGTGTGTGTGTGTAGACATATGTCTGTGTTTGTACACATGTACATATGTACTTATATGCATGTAAACATGTGTGTATATGTTTGTGTGTATATATATATATATATATACATACTCACACACACACACTAGTAGAAATACCTGTCATTGACTGGACTCAGAAAGAGCCTTCAAAAATTGTACTCTAGTTTATGAAAATTACTGCTTTGATATTATAGAATGTTTTGGAGCAGAATATCTGCAAGCTCTTATTGCCAGACTTCAGTTAAGAAATTATAATACAGTCTTAAATAATATTGAATTCAATACTCATTTATCCTAATAAAGATATTGTTAACAATCATGTAGATTATAAATCTATATTCATTCTTGTAGCTCAAAAGAAAGGAATGCCAGTTTTACATAAGAGGTGCTTCCTTTATACCAGATATAATCTTATTCTTTATCTCACTATTTTAATCTGAGAATTAATTTTTTTTTTTTTTTTTTTTTTTTTTTTTTTTAAATATATATTGCAGACTTTTTGTCCTCATCTTGGTAGTTTTTTGTTGTTTCTTCTTTCACTACATTTTGGCCAAATTTCATCTCTGGCCTTCTTCAGGTGATTCTTCAGGGAAGGCAGTAATTACTGGGGATACAGTTACAAGACTCATCATTCCTATCCAAGTTCACAGTAAATCACCTGAAGAAGGCCAGAGGTGAAATTTTCCCAAAACGTAGTGAAAGAAGAAACAACGCAAAAAACTACCAAGATGAGGACAAAATGTCCGCAATATATAAAGAAAAAACAATTAATTCTCAGATTAAGAAGCCTCATCTCAAAATGATTCCAATTAAAGACTCTCACTATTTTAGTTTATAAATTGAAGTACCTATTACATAGACTATAGCTTTTGCATGTAATATGCAAATAACCAAAAGCTTAAGAAAAATTATAAAGACCTACATATTGCTATGTTTATTCAAAAATCACAACAAATACTAACAATTAAAGATATAATGAAGATGTTACATTACTGTGATAATATAACTATGTATGATGCTGGCAAGCTTTATATCGTGGAATTGTCTGCATAAAAATGTAAATATGTTTTTAAAAATGTAGAAAGTAAAGCAATTAGAAAAGAAAAATGAGAAATAATTAAAACTCTAAAACATAATGATTTAACAAATCAGTTAACACTTGAAATTAGCGATTCGGCATTTTCCCCAGTTGCCAATAATTAAATAGGTATACACTCCCAGATAAAGATCTTAATTTCCAGTAAACATCAGCAATAGGATTTTTATTTCATTAAAATTGGAGGTGTTTGAATTTTCACTGGGGAGGCATTTACCCCCTTTAAACCCCACTAATCAAACTGGGAAGTAAATTTTATGAAGCTTTTGCTCTTTCTTGTAAAATTTTACATTAGAATACATACATTGTTTTTTGTGTCTACTTTTCCTTTTTGTCTTTGTGTGTATATATATATATATATACACACACACACACAGAGGTATTGAGCATTATTATATATATATATGCGGTAAGCTTTATATCTGCTACCATCCTGTGACTTCAAGATGAAATTTCACTTGAGCAAGAAAGAATTAGCAGAAATTAGCTTATCTCTGATAAATCATTTTCTTGGGTTTTTTTTTTATCCAACTTATTCTGCCAATCTTTCATATAGGAAAGGTTTGTCATATCTTGCTTTATTGGATGTTTCAGATTTTTCTGTCACCATTACTAACCTCATTCCCAGAAACTAGTTTTAAAACTTTTAATAACATTTCTTGACCCCTTCGAGGTTACAATAATCAAATACATAACATTAAACATTCTGTGTAAGCAGCAGGAAAAGTTTATGCTCCAAACCAACAAATGAATCTATCATATTAAGCATATGACTTGTTTGTGCACCTCCCTTTTCCATGCATAATATAATGTCTCTCCTCAAATCTTTGAAAATTATGAGTAAATGAGGATTCATCTGTAACGATAAGTTTGTCAAAACTTTAATAGTTTATCCACCATCTTGGTTGCTCACTGCTCTTCTTTTATGGTTGATTGGTTTGAGAAGCTTTCTCCTGGCTGATTTATTGCAATAACCAATATGAATATTCCATACTACTGCCCACCTGCAAATTTCAACTAAGGTCTGTTTTCCTTTTAGGGTCCCCCCCCACTGCAATTTCAATACATGAAAACGATGCTTTCACTTGAGATTCCCTGGTTACCAACAATTATAGAAACCTAAAGACTAGAGAGTATATCAAAAATGTTGTAACCAAGTTTAGAACACTTGTCCCAGTATGTCAGTGTGCATTTACTCAACCCACTCGACTATGGGCAGGATGTGACACAAGAAAAGGTCAATTTTTAAGTGGGGTTTAAATTCAATTCTCCTAGACTTGTTGCTTATCCAAGGCTAAAGAATCCAGTCTTTCCTATTATTTTCCTATAACTAGAGGTAACAGAATGATTTATAATTTTCTGAAGGATATTAATGCAAAAGGAAACACAAACAGCTCCAGTGCATGATAATGATGATTTTGATAATTTATCTTTTTCTCTTTTTCATTTAAAGAAAACATTTTTCAAGCAGTTCAGTTTTGACTGGATACCACAGTAGTTTCCTTTTCTTCATTACTGAATGGTATGATATTGAACTTCATTTGAGAGTGAATTTCTTAATTTTGATACTATCTAAAACCAAGTTATTCCACCTTCAGATGAACCAATGATATCTTTTTTTTTTTAAATCTGAAAATCACTGATTGGTTTGGTATGGTTTCTTTGAGGGCATATCAACTTTCATTGGTTATTTAATGCCACACCCATACTTGTAGAAGAACAGTAGTAGTACTATTTAACCTGTAGCTGGGAGGGATGATAGTTCATATCTTTTCCTTGGGTATTACTCCAAAAGTGAATGTAATAATACAACTGGAGTTTGAACTCACTTACTACAGTGATACAATCTAGAACGTTACCCAGTACATCACAGGGACTCCCCCTACTAATTAGCATACAAGGTATTGTGTAATTATTATACAGTTTTTTGTCATTTTATGATGATTATTATATGATTTTATGATAATGTCTAACTAGAGTTATATAAAGGTGTCTATTTACTTCTCTCTCTCTCTCTGAGAGTAATAAAAGGACAATATCAATTTATCTTCAATATGGCTAAAAAATGTTAGCCATGAAATTAATTTTGGTATATTAAGCACAGTCATTTTGTTAATGTATGTTCATGTGCATTCTAGTTTGGCCTGTATCTGGTTGAGTTTTAGGTTTAATTTCCTTGTTAACTTTAGGATGAGTTGTATATATTTCTTATAACTTTAAAAAAAAAGTTAACATTTCAACCTTTTATGATAATCATGTTGCTTTTGTTACTACAACATTTTGATTGATCCACTCTTCAACCTTCTTTCATCTACTGTCACCACCAAAAATAAGAAATAACCATTTCTTTCCTTCCAAATCCAACACCTGGAGAAGACTATAAGATGGATTATCTAAGATGTGGTATCACTATCAACCCCACAAAGGAATAGTTTGATTGTCCAAACAATATTTTGAATAGGATATATTTATCCTTTAAGCAAATGCTGTATATACTTGTGTATAAGTTGGACGTTCATTTACAGTCACCCTTAATTGATGAGTGTCTAGAGTTGCTTCTAGTCTTATGTTTGCATTTTAACCTTCCAAACTTATTACTCTTATCTTGGTTAATACCAATTTTCTGCCTACAAATTAGATCTTCAAAATTCAACTTATACACAATTATATTTACAAGATAAAGAACATTTAAAATTTCTATTTAAGACTTATGTTCTCAGAACTACTTTATTCTTTAATTGAATTCAAATTGGATATATTGGGGTTTTTTTGTTTTTGTCAGTGAAAGAAAACTTAAAATCTGTCTAAAACCTGTTTCAAGTACACTAAAGTAATTTGTCTTATGATAAACTTGATACTATTTTCTTGTAACTAAAATCAGAAACTCATGATATTTAAATTATTATAATGCATTTTGAAATTTAAAAATTAAGTTTATTAGGATATGTAATTTTTAGTGAAATTGAAAAATAATTAAAAAATAATTAAAAATAATAAAAAATTAATGCTTTCTAATGAAAGCATTAATTTTTTTTTTTTTGTCTAATACATTTATTTCATTCAGAAAGATTGATTTTGCTTATTATAACAGCTCTCATATTTCAATTATTTTTTTTTTTTTAATTTGTAAAACTTAATGCATTTTTGTTAATGATTCCCAAATTGAAAATGGAAGAAAATATTTTTTTTTAAGAAAGGTGAAGATGCAACTTAAACACATACACAAATACAATTGAGCAGTCTATTGGGAGAAGATAGTGTGATTGATAAACCTTATCAAAAGTGGTTTCTAAAAGTTCTGTCCTCGACTGGAAACATTTGTTAGTACACAATTGAAAAAAACATTTTTTTCTATTCATAAGATAAGGTATGAACCTGTTTTGTTCTCTTTCTTTGATGCATCTATGTAAGAAGTAGTGAAGAATTCTAAATAGTATTTCATTGTTAACAGCTGTCCAAGATGATACTGATGGTTCTATTTAGAAAGGATTCTAATTAGCATTTCATAGTTAACAGCTGCCAATAATGATACTGATGATTCTATTTAGAAAGGATTCTAATTAGCATTTAATGGTTAACAGTTGTCCATGATGATATTGATGGTTCTATTTGGAAAGGATTCTATTGGGTTGAGTCATAGATGATTCCCATTTAAGTAAAATATAATTTATTCATGAGTAATCTAACAATGAATTAATTTCAATCAATAGTATATTCACCATTTTTTAATCACTTTTTGCCATTTATTAAGCAGCTTGTTAATTCCTCTAAAATAAAATTCAGCTGGTTTCAAACTGAAGAAGTTTTCTACAAATGTTTTTGCCTGGTCTTGAAAAAAAAAATTGTCATTTAGTGCATTTTATAGAGAAGGAAAAAGATGGAAATTACTTGGTGCAAGGTCTGGTGAATATGATGGATGGAGTAGAACAGACCAATCTAAATCCATTTTTTTTCCTCTGTGATTCTTACTGAATGTAGTCTTGTATTATCATAGAGAAACCATTTCTCCTACTGGGTGCAGTTGTTTACTTTGAAGATTTTCATGCACACATTGCAACTGTAGAGAGTATAAATCTGCTTTGAGTGTCTGATTGTGGTTTAGAAACTCAAAATGAATAATACTGTGATGATTCCACCATATGCTCAGCATAACTTTTCTTCAAGGAAGTTCCATCTTTGGGATATACTGCAGAGATTCATCCTTGTCAATTCACAGCTTTTTACATTAAATATTGTCATAAAAGACCCATATTTTTGTCACCTGTAATGATATTCTTGAGAAACAGGTCATTTCTCTTCTTTGAAAGAGGACTTGTTACTATGGATATGCAATCTTCTTTATTCTTCTCAGAAAGAATATGAAGAACTGAAACATCCAGCTGCTCATTTTTCCCATCATTTTTAAATGGTGGCAGATTATGGATTGGTATGTTGAGGTCAAGTGGTAATTCTCAAGTGCTTTTACAGAGTCTGCATTCCACTAATTCTCTTTAAGCATCTTGATCAAGGTCTTATGAGCATCCTGATCTGGGTTCATCTCTCAGCAATATATTGCCAGAACAAAACATTGAAAACCAGTTTTAGACTTGATGGTCAGTAATGACACTTTGGCTATAAACACTACAAATTTTCTTAAATGTTTCTATAGCTGTTTTGTTATTCTTAAACTCCCACAACATTATATATCGAATATGCACTTCAAGTTCCTCCATTTTAGGAGTGTAAGATCATAGAGTAAATTATGATACACACTTTCACTACTGAAATATGAATGACCAATGAAACCACTTTTAAGTCTGCTCCAAGAGCATTTTAGGTGTATTGCTTTCATAAAAATCTTGCTATGATGTGTGTTTATGCTGGGTTACTGTTACATGCACACACACATATATATATATATATATATATATATATATTTACTAATCTAATATCTACCAGCATTCACGGTACCAGAAAAAAACAAAAAAAACCCTGCCTGGAATAAGAGATAAAAGTATCTTGAATCACCGCCCAGGGGAAAAAGAAAAAATTATAGGTCAAAAAGAAAGAAAAGGCCAACCTCGTCCGACCCCTTGAAAAAAATCAAGGGAAACGCAGTCAGTGGTTAAAAGAAAACTAAAAACCTTCTGCGAATCCGGCAATGCTACAATTGCTAAAGTGCTCAACACAAATGGAGCCAATTAGAAGATTTTCGACTCTCGATTTATATATATATATATATATATATATATATATATATATATATATATATATATATATATATATGAGAGAGAGAGAGAGATTTTGTGATAGGTAATTTTAGATAACTGAGTTTTCTAATATGATTTTAAATGTTATATTCAAGTGAATTGATAAAAAAATACTGTCAGAGGATACCTCTTATCAGTTGATAAAGAAATAATGTTTTTATTGTAAAACATCATTAACTTAAAGTTCATCACCAGGCAAAAAAGAATTTATATAAAATATGATCAGATTATTTCTCAAACCATCTAGTTAGTGACATTTAAAATTTAGACAGGCATTTAATTGAAATATATGAATGCTTATGTGCAGAGTGACAAAGTGTCAGCAAAAATCAAGATATTATTAAAAATCCCTTGAAATATAATTAAAACAAAATGAGGATTTAATCAGGTTCTTTTTCAGAGAAAGAACATAAGAGTATTTTTTTATGTACATTAAGTTCAACAATGCACATCAATTATTCAACCATTATTTTCTCCAACTAATAACACTTGAAACTAACATTTGATTTTGTTAAATTCTGCATTTTAATAGGAAAAATATTCTTATAACTTATTATAATAAAGATCATGTGTCTATCTGTAGCTGAAACTTCTTCACCACCAACATCACAATTCCTTTAGTTATTTATGTCACTTGATTTTATTTTTATTTAAATCTCAATTCTTAAAATGTTTTATATTATTAATACTGTTGGACTTATCTATGTACTAAAGACATGCAATTGTATTTATATATATGACCAGAAAATAGTATACAGTCTGAAAAGGAAGGCTTATTTGCATATTGATCTTGAAATTTTATTTTAATATGTATTTCCTTGGTACTATTGATTTTAATATGTATTTCCTTGGTACTATTGATTTCCAATTTTTTAGTTTTATTTTATGAGCAAAAATCGTATCACTCAATCAAAAAAATAAGTGTAATTTTATTCTTTACTAATTTAGTCAAATTAGGAAAATTTAGCAATGAAAGCCAGGAGTGATGGAAAGAGCAAGCTACCTAGCTGTTCTATTCTTTGATTATACTCCCTCTGTTTTAAATAAGTTGAAGATAATAATTTGATCTTAAATAATATTAATTACTATTTTTCATTTCATTTTCACTTATATATAATTTTATATAGAAATCAATTAAAATAAAATAAAAATAAGTGTAATCTTGTTATAAGTATTCCTATTTAGTTTTGTTAGTTTTTCTAATTTATCATTTTTTTATTGCATTAAAACTTAAGTACTTACACCTGGCAGAGGGTACATATTTTTGCTAGTATTTTAAATGAATATAGTACTGTGACTGGCATGCATAAAAAATTTTATTAAAAAGTTGTTTCCCTTTATTGGTACACTTCAGCATACCATTATTTAATTTAATGTTTTATACCAGTAATTCTAAATTTTTAACCTTCATGCTCTATAAATTAACAAGTCTTACTCTTTTTCTTTTCTTTTTATCGTCAGAAGAGAAGACTTAGACCAAACCTGATTGATCAAAATCCCTGCAGTGACTTGTACAAAAAGCTCCCACTTGCATGGGTACAATACTTGTTTGGAATTCTTACTGCCATGTGTAAATTTAGTTTGAATGCTATCTGGGGAAATGATGACTCTTGGTTGGATCCCTAGGGTAGAAAGTATGATCTTGTGGATACTTGAAACTTTCAATGACCCCAGGAAATACATCACTGATGAGGTATTCGTGCATGTTAAAATAATTGCATATAAAACAAATATGGTTTTATCTTATGTAAATTCTTTTTTGCCAGGGGATGAACTTTAAGTTAATGGTATCTTATGATCCAAAACATTTCTTACTTTCTGTAAACAAACACAAATACAGCATCTTCACTTTATGAACTTTTATAATTAACATAAAAGCAACTATCTATTTGCATAACCATATGAAAACTCATAATGAAATTCATGATTATTTCACTAGAATTAAACTTGATACAGATTCCTCTTTAGCTGGAACCAGATTGTAGAATATCTCATTTTATTGCATGTGTAAAAAATGAAATTTCAAGAAGAACAGTACCTCTATATATCCCATCAGAAAAAAAGTTTTAAGATTATTTACTAAATTGTCAGTAAACTAATTGGATAATTTTTGATAAGTTTTTTGTTTTTTTTCCTAGTGAAGTCTAATGATTAGTATGTTGTCTTATATATTCAAATTATAATTTAATAATGCTATACCATATACTGACATTTATCACTTTGGTGTTATTTTGCTGGTTTCTTGGTTCAATTTGTAATTTTTCTTTTTGTTTTTTTTTTAAATTTTTGTTTCTTGAGAATTAGATGTAGGAGTACCTTTTTTTTTTTTTAAGTGCTAAAATTTTGTATTTCATTTATAGTAAATAATTTTTTCTTTCTCTCAAAATTTTCAGCAATATTTATATTTAATGTTTACAAATCTATTGATATTTTGTAATTTTAAATTCTTAAAGATATAGACCATAAACCCTTTTTAAGTTTTTGTTTTTATTTATTTATTGTAGCATGCATTGTTTTATTAAATGATTTCTAATGAAATTGAGTACTTGAGTGATTTTTTTTTTTCTGCTTTTCTTTATTGATGCACTTTGATAGATTTTCTACCTTGTTAGCAGGGATTAGATTACACTAGCTATATCCTTTGCAGAAGGGTAAGACCCCTCCAAGAACTGCATCTAATGAAGTTCCAGTTCTGACATTACTCCCAGGTCCACTCTGACCCATAGTGATAATACTTGCTAAGAGTCCCATCTATAACTTAAATAGATCTGTTTAAAAATTAATCATACTTAAAAGGACAGTTTGTTTTAAAAAAGACACTCTTAAACTACTATACAAAAAATGTGAATTTTCAATGAACACAAATTCCCTAACTCTTTGGCATAAAATAAACCTAGAGGGTTTAACATGTCATTAAAATGAGTGGTAGTTCCAGCTTGGATCCTATCTGTGGGTCAAATAGATCTGTTTATAAATTTTGTATTATCATATAATCACATTTCCTAAAAATCTCTTACGAAATAATTACACAAAAAATTGTGAATATAAATGTACAAGAAATGCAGTTCCCTTAACTCTAGGCATAAAATAACCCTGGATGAGTTGACATGCCATTAAAATCAATCATCAATTCATTAACAGATTTGGCATACATAAATAAGTATAACTGATTTATAACTAAAACATCAAGCTGAACATGATAATTAGAACCTAAGAAAAAAGATTAAATATTGGTTCTTATTTCTGCTTGAGGATTGTGTGTTCAGATAATGGTTCTCTTGCCTTCTTTGCAAACCTTGAGATTATTAGCTCCATTTTCTGCCTGTTTTTCTGGGCAAACCTTACAATTACTTCTGACCATATGTCACCATTTCACTTTCATGAATAGTTCACCCTTTCTTTCCTAGTGTTGCTTTTATCATGGACTGCTTAAAAAATAACTGGGTAAGCACATTGCAGCTGTTGGGCTATTGCAGAAGAATGTATCGAGCCACTTAAGAGATATAAGTAGACAACTGTTCCCTCAGGTGACCACTCAGCTGACCACTCCAACCACACATACAGCATCTTCAGAAACTCTAATTAGAGTTACTATCAGTAACCTTTACTTTTTTTTTTTTTTTTCTCCCTTGCTGCTGAAATAAATTCTTAGATCTGCCTAATCTGTATACTGCATCTGAAAACAGAGAAAAGGTCTTAGGCCTTTATCATTTAAGTAATACAATATTAATTGGTTTCCATGGAAATGTAAAAGCTGGTTTCAGGAATAACAATGTACTAGGTGTTTCAGAAAAATTGATATCATTTTGTAATTTAATAATTTGACCAATTATTGTTCAAATGATCACTAATTTTTACAGCATGTATAGAAATAACTCAAAATTATGTTTAAAGTTTTAAAATCTTTCCTAGTCAATGGTATCTCTATACCAGAAAAGAAAAAAAGCACAAAGCATTAAACAGAATTTTGAGTTGCTTCTACACATGCTGTTAAATTTTTAAATCTTTTCAACTCAAATTGGTCAAGTTATGAGATAACAAAATTATATCTATTTTTGAAACACTCTGTATGTTATCTTCTAATCACAAAAAGATTAGAAAAAAAAATTACATTTCAGATTTTTATCAGTTTTAAGATTTTTTTTTAACTAAATATATATTTTTTTCTTTTTTGTTTTGCTATGAATATAAAGGCAATAAATATATTTTCCTAATTATCTATTGATATTTAAGATATCTTCAGATATTTAATTATGAAGTCAGTAATCCCCAGTTAGAATTTTTAAGTTAAACTAATTCAGAAGCCTCAAACCCAAAGAGATAAAAGTACTATTATATTTTGGGGAAAAGAACCAACTGGCCAAAAGTAAAGGAGGTAGGGTCTGCAATTCATATTAATTACACTGCACTGCAATAATATGCTACTCGGAAGATCCTTTATTTATAAAAATAAATGTGCATATGACATCAAATACCAGGAAGTATGTGAACTCGGGCAAAAAAAAACAATATAAATGATATAATTTTTAATCAAAATAGGGGTTTAAAAAATAGTTCCATCATGGACTACCTATGAATAGTCAACAGACTGTTAATTTAAGATCCCTACTATGACGAGTCCCTTATTAAAGAGAACTTAAAACAGCATAATTCTGACTTTGGAGATGCTTGTAGCATAACAGTTATAAGAAATATACACAACAACCAAAGTTCAAATCTCTGGACAAAACTCTTGGCATTTCTCATAGTCCTAATAACCATGGGAAAGGTATGCATTCACCTATTCTCCCTCAAGTAATGAGTAAATAGTAGGGCAGACAGGACTCTTTAATCTTTATATGACAATCTGTCTAGGAGAAGGAAACCTGAACTGAAACCTGTTAGACAACACTTAAAAACTGACCTCGTGTCATATCCTATTCTTGGCAAAGATGTTGGGTAAATACATATGGATTTAAAAGATAAAATTATTTGTAAACATGAAAATACAAACAAGATAACAATATATCTTGTAAAAATTCTTGGAATGAAATTTTCGTGTTAGACTCTTGCCAAAAATACAAGCAATAAAATCACAAACTTTTTTTAATGTCTTATCTGCCATTCAGTGATTGTCATTTTATTTTATAATTATTATAAATCTGTCAATGTCTGCTTAACTAATTCTACTAGGAATCTTCGCACTACAAGGCAGTCACTAATTTCACTTCAAAGATATTCACTTAACTAAGTAATCATACATTGTGTTTATCACAGTAGCACCAGTAGTTGTAAGTAAAGTTGGTGACCTGAAGGCTCCCTTTTCAATAGCTACTACCCCGAGGTGTTGGGAAGGGCACTATTCCTTTCCCTGGATTGCTCCACTTTACCCTTGATCCATACTTCCTAATGCTGAGTGTTAAACAAGGAGGTATCAACTCTTTTTTTTTGGTATGACTTGACCTGGGATTGAACCCCGGTCCCCTGGGCCTTTGGCAAACACTCTAACCACTAGGCTAATGGAGTGGTGGTAGTAGTAAACAAATCAACATTAAAAAATATATATAAAATATAACTATCAGAAGTGAATCTTCTGAAAAGTCATAGCTGATATAATTCATAAGTTATATAACAAGAAATTGTCACTCTTGAATAGTTTCCATATCAATTATTTACTCTAAAAGATTTTAATTTTCCCTGAAATATTTTATATACACCCCCACTCACACAATATATTATTCTTTATTATAGATTCATCCTAACATTCCTTCACACACCTGAAAGTACACGTTTGAGTTTGTAAGGGGGTTTTATAATTGTTTTTTTAAATAATTTTCCAGTTTTTTTTTGTTTTGTTTTTTTAATCTTTTAACTGGAGGAGACTAGGCTGCATCCAATGGCCAGGCTCCAGTTCTGGAGCTCTAGGGAGTATGGAATCAACCCTTCATTATTATTATTATTCCCAGGTCCAGTCTGAACTGGAGTGGTTGCACCTTTTAGGGTGTCACCTATAGGTCAAATAGATCAATTTGAAAATTATTTGTATTAGACAGGAATTATTGAAACCATATAAGTGCAAACAAATTATTATCAAATAATTACTTGAGACCATTTAATTGTGTATGAATTATTTGTGTTATACTCTCTTGAATTTCCCCATAATTCATGACACTTCATCAGGGTAAAAGAAAATAAGATAGTACCCATCCATGCTGAGCATTGGCTAACTGCTTATTTTGTAGATACGATGTGGGGGCAGGTCACATGACCCTCTTTGACCAATGGGAAGGCAATACAAGCAGGACCCCAGATCATTCATATATATATATATATATATATATATATATATGCACTGGTATCTGCTGTTTGCTCTCTTAGCCTTTGGCATTCAGCCATTATACACGTATTTAGGCTTTGGTCTTAATACACATGCTGGGACAGTGGATCTGTATCATGCAGTGTACCCTTCCTTATTAGCAGCAGTCAGCTAAGTACACTAATGGACCAACATTTATAGAAACAGCCAGCAATTCCTGGAAATGGCTATTATCAACTTCGCTACTTGTTCTCAGAGCTCCCCACAAGTCCTGACTGCACAATTATGCAAACCCTGCAACTCTATATGTCTTACTGAGTGCGAATAGATGCAGCAAAAGGACTTTACCAGTGGCACCACTCTTCCCACATTACTATGTGCTCCACAAGAGACCTTATGTCATTATCCACAACTCTAGTGCTGAATATCAACCTCTTGGTGGTCATCTACAAATCCATGCAGCTAAGAATAACCAACCATCCACTCTAATTCTTCAACACCTCTTTGCAGCAGGCCCAAAGAAAGAATGCTTGTCCATACCATTCTTGCAACTAGAAGTAAACCAGCCATATCTACAACTACCTTCATGCATGCTAAGCCAAAGTCCTGTGTACTAAACTTATCCTTCCTTCAACTATTGTCCAACCAGACAAGTTCAAGCACAACACAGAACCCATCTTCAAATGGACCTGCTATCCATATTACCCACTTTAAAAGAAAATTTTTTAAATTACATCATGAATATGTCTTGTTTTTAACCCTTGTTTCTTATTCATTTCTTTACTCTTGATCATCCTCTCTTTGTCTCCGCCCCAGCATAACATTAGTATCATATTGGAATACTTGAAACCATATTTATTTACAAATTAGTTATATTGGGAATTGTTAGTTATTATTAGTAAATAAGGATAATTCTTATTAGTTACTTGAAACCATATAATTGTGTGCAAACAAATTAGTATTATTGTTAAATAGAATAATTACTTGTAAACCATATAATTGTGTATAAATTATTATTATCAGAATAAGATAGTTGAAACCGTACAACTGCATATTATTTGAATTAGATAGGAATATTTTATATATGTGCAAATAAATGTTTTTAATGATCATGCATATAGTTTTTGTGTACTTGTAAATTGAATTTACTAACAGTAAAAAGTAAATTTACCATGACCTCCTTTTTTTTCTTTTTTTTTTTTTTTTTGTCTGATTTTATAAAACAAAAAATAATTTTCTATTTGCAATTTAAAATGCTTTTGCAGCTTAGCTGTTAAAGTAGTTGGTATAGATTATCACACGTAGTTGTTATAAATAATCAAGCATCTGTTGGTTGGTATGGATCATCAAACATCTGTGAGCTAAAAAGGGGTTCCGAGTATGTTCCAGTAAAAAAAGCAAATAACATTAAAAAGATGAAATAAAGTAATGAAAATACCATATGTTGTTAATGATGATTAAAGAATATGAATTGAAAGTTTCTTCATATTTGTATATAACATTCCATCAGTAACATTCAAAGAGACATTTCATTGATATTCATTTGTTTAATCTTAACCAGAAACAAATGAAAATCTGGAAAAAAGAAATTTTTATTATTTAAATATATACCTATACTAATGGGTGTGTGAGTATATGTATAATGTGCATGTGTGTGTAGGTAATATATGTATAGCTTAGGATTAATTTAGTATCTGTCTAAAACAGTATTTCTAAATAATCTTATGATAATCTAGAAATCTGACTTAGTGTATATATCATTTGCCTGTTTACCCCCTGATTGTATGTTCAAATCTGAACCACACTGATTTGTTAATTTTTATCTGTTTTCTTGAAAATGACAAGTTATACATGGAGAAACTAAGAAACCCACAGAAAAAAAAAAAAAAACACACAGTTCATTATTGTACATATTTACCCAATCACTCCACCCATTTGGCTGGAACTGTAGAATACACTGACAGCATCTGTGCAGAGGGAAAAGACTCCCCAACAAGTATCCTAGATATGACACTAAACAATATTGCAGTGAGGTTTCATCAGTGCTGGAGCTTTGCCACCACTCCCAGGTCCATTCTGGCAGCACCTTATAGGGTCTTATGTATAGGTCAAATAGAACTAAATTGTGTAACTGTGCTAAACTGAATTGTTTGAGAGGGGACTGTTTTGACATTTAATCTGTGTACTTATGCTAAACTAAATTGTTTGAAATAGAATTGTTTTGACATTTAACTGTATGTAAACAAAAAAATTATGCTTATGCTAAACTGAATTGTTTGAAATAGAACTGTTTATATTGTTGTGCCACCATGTGCCCCGCAGGCTTGCAGGGTGCCTTTTGTTCCCGCCAAGTCCACCAGTTAAAGCAGGGCCCACACATGGGCTGTGGTTTGCCAAATTCTATTTGATATTACAGATATCACCAACTCCCTAGCTGAACCACATTTTAAAGCCACTAGGCGAGTTATAGGTGAATTATTAAAAGTCAACACAGCTAACTGGCTAGCTTTCCCCCTCAAATACGAGGTCTTCGACAAATACAATGCTTCCACAACAAAAAAAAAAAGACTCTGAACTGCCATGTTTGGGTTAATGAGATTAATAACAATATTCTTTTATTGAATAAAAGAAAGAAACAAAGAAAAAAACAATTCAGGTAAAAGTCAGGAGCGAGAAAGTCTTTCTGTATCTCGGAAGGGCCCCCATTATAATATTTGTACCCCGGACAAGGTCCCCATTTAATATCTGTTAATGGCAGAAGGTGAGAATATAGTTCATCAGTGATAGACACATTCCGCTTTCCTTTGGACTTTGGAATTTAATGGTAGAGCTCATGCTCAAGTTTCAGTGGGGGAATATTCCCTCTTTTCTCCTCTATCTTATCAGAGCTATTCTTTTCTCCCATAATTTGTCTTTTATTCACGTCAGCATGAATACAGCAAGATAAATTTGAATATACTTAAATTGTATGTTCACTTACTTGGGATTCTGTGGAGTTTATTCTTTTCTCTTTTTCCTCTCATTATTGGGTTTCCATAACACATTGGTAGAAGGATACATGTCTTATTTCAGATAAGACCAAGATTAATTATCGTCTCTTTCCTCGTAGACAAGTCTTTTCTTTGGGTATTCATTTAACAAGGCTCACCATACTTCATAGTTTGAGTTCAGTCAAAGGAGAAGCTTTTTCTCTTCTCTCAGCGTTCTCTGCGCAGCATGACTTTGGAATTTGGGTTTCTTTCATATCCCAAATTATCCCAAAAGGCAACTGCTTATGTGTCTTCATCCTTCGACGAACAAACAGCACCTATTTAGTTTCTGTAGTTTGAAAATTTACCATGTGTTGGCTTTTAGCAGTTTCTTCCTCAGTACCAATCATGGTCGCAGGTCTGCTTCTCTCCACTGACACATACATGGCTAATAGAGAGTGAGGTTTTCTCATGCCCATATCAGCTTGTACTGATAGAGAGGGTTGTGGAAAGACGGCCTCTCTTTCCACAGCTACTATTCTTGGTACCACTGTAGTCGGCTAACGAGTCGCACCTCCTTCCCCCATAACCCAGAGAATGTATGAGGGTGTCATATTTCCTCGTCACAATATAAAAATAAAAATGTATAAAAATGTCTGGTATTAATAACATACAATGGTTGATGTGCCATAAAACTAAACCAAATCAAACAATCCTCCACCAGAAGGATGTGACACGAGATCAATTTTAAGCTGAGTAAAGCTGGTTTGAATTCTAAGTTTTCTTTCTCCCAGACTGGTTGCCTTACCAAGGCTAAATAAATCAGTCTACCCTACTATTTACTCAAAGCTGGAGGAGGTTGAGAACAGATGGATTCATGCCTTTCCCTTGGCTATTAGCACAAAATGAACTCCAGTTTCATCCATGATTTGAACTCATTTTGTCAATCTCATTTCCTATGATGAGAACCATTACACTAAGTGCACATCATTATCGTATATGATATATTATCACAAATATTTGCATAATTTACATTGTCTTTTTCTTATCTGAATGTAAATATTTCTTTCCCTTTTTTTTTTTTATATATAGTATAGATTTGAAATTAAAATTATATGAAAGGGAGACATCTATTTTATTTTCAATTTCTCTTTCTCTCAACACCCCTCTTCTTCTTTTTTTTTTTTTTTTTTTTTTTTTTTTTTTTTTAAGTCTCCTTCCCATGGGAGTGACTTAGGTTAATGCCAATACAACTGCTACTGTGACTTCAACACTTCCTGTTGTAAATGGCACTTTGGGAAGTACCCACCATAAGCATACATGATGCCTACAAGCTCATCTTCCTGCCAAATCCCTACCTGTGACCTTGGTAATTTTTCTGACCTTTCATATATATATATATATATATATATATATATTTTTTTTTTTAAAGGTCAAAGGTCAGTTAAGAGTCATTTAGGCTTTTCTCTCTTGGAAACAAACTCTGATAAATATTGCCTTGACACTTTTTCCACCACTTCTGAGCATGTAAAAAAAATAACTTCTGATGCTTTACCTCACCTCACCCCCTCTCTCTCTCTCTCTCTCTTTCTCCAGGTATCTTTTAACTTTAAAATCTGCCTATCCTGTCAGATTTTTAAAACTTTCAGTTGGTGGGTATTTTGTACCTGCCACTATTTCTTTGTAATAACAAATTGTATTCTAACTGCAAAAAGAAATTAATAGTAAACCCAATGCAACTCTTTCTTCTATTCTTTATGTCATCTATCATAACAGTGTAACATCTATACTATTAAGTCTGCTTGTCTTTCTCTCTGTGTGTGTATGCATGCATGCAACCATCATGCTTTTCTACCAAGTTTCAGAGTGTAGTATCTGCTACATCTCAATCCTTCAAATCAATTACACTTTCTGACTTAAAAATTTACACGATATTAAACAGAAATTTATAATTAAACTTGTAATGGAATTTGCCACCTACTATTTCCATATGTCCCAGTGAGTAAATTCCACATTAAAGAACAAAGAATACCTAAAGAAGGCTGGAGGATATACTGCTTAAACAATATGAAAAAAAAAATTACCTATATATATATATATATATATATATATATATATATATATATATATATATATGCAGAAAGTAATTGGGGGGGAGCAAAGGAAAGAAAAGTGGTTAAAAACAAGGAAATATTGGTGCCCAGAAAGCTGGAGATTTAGAATAAAAAAAAAATAAAAAATGTTGAAAGGAAAAAATTCTAATAGGTTTAGATTGTAGACAGGAATAAAAGCAAAAATATATAGAAACACAGACTAACTGGTTACATTTCTAGAGACAATTAATGAACAATTAAAAAGCAAGTTGGGATGGAAAGGTATAAAAATTATATTAAAATTCTTTGTGGTAAGATAGAACATAAGATAAGATAGAATTCAGTATGAAATATTTGATCATTCCTTTTTTTTCCTTTTCTCCCATATTGAATTAATCTAAGTTTATATTGCATTTTGATAAATACAGAGATGCAGTAAAGTTGGGAAGGACTAAGGAAGGAAAAGAGAAGATACAAATTTTTATATATGAATATAGTGAGACTAGCATTTGAACACTGATCACCAGTAAATGAAAATGGCAAACCTCCAGATAGTATAAATAGAGGTATCCTGTTGTTAGACAGAGAGGTACTTCAGTCCTACCACAGGGCCTAGACACACTTCAGCTGGCTGTGTTTTCTGGTACTCAGTGTAGGTAAGGTGGTGTCTTGGCTTTTGTGGCTGTCACTCAAGGCCAGTTACCTAACATGGGTGCCAGAGAAGCATGACATTTGTGTCAAAGACAAACTCCTTTTGGGACTCCCCTCAGGCTCTTACTCGCTTTGGCAGGGTTAAATTTATTGCCTGGTGCCTGAGGCACCCCTTTTTGAGGGAATGCCAATGGAGCCTAAGGTATTTTGGGAGCTGCCAGGCATATCTAGGGTATGGCCTTATGCTCATCTCCCACATTAAGGCCTTGTACCACACTTTAGTGTGGTGGAATACCAAACAAAGGGACTTCAGTCATAGCTTGGCTGGTACATTCTTGATTCAATGTGACTTTATTATTGTTTTAGGCAAGACTGTTACACATAGTAAAAATCTTCGGTGTCTAATTTTGTTTTAACGTATTAATTTTGGTTGGAATGAAATACTTAGGCATTTATTTTTCATCACAATTACATACAAAACAAATAATGAAAGAAAAGCAGAGGTATGAAATAGCATAATTTTAGCTATCAACACAGCATTTCCTATTATCCAGCTAGTTTGTATATGATTTCACTTTCAAAGGTAGCCATTGTTTTTTTTGTATTGTCTTTAGTTTTTTTCGTATATTTCGTCAAATGTGATATATATGTGTATGTGTGTGTATATCACAATGATATATATAGGCAGTAAGTTATTGTTTATACAAGTTTAACTAAAAAACCACAGAATTTTTTTTTTTCTATAATCTTATGTTTTTCCTCTATCTTTCTTGCTAGTTTCTTTGTATCATCAAACAACATATAACTACTACACATAGTAATAACACTGATATATTCACATCAGCTAAAAAAAAAAATCCTCACCACTAAAAACCACAATTATTTATAAAAATAACAAAAATACTTACAAATTTTCAAAGCCATCAGTATTAGAAATAAACAACCAAACATGAATAAAGTGACATTCACCACTGGTGCTAATATAGTAAACATCTTTAACAACTAACATACTAGCCAAAACAGACTCAACAATAATAAACCCTTTCAACAAAAATATCACACCCAAACTGGATAAAAATAAACAATACCTACAAAAAATTTACTCTGAAGATCAATATGATCAAAAATTTTTGGGAGCAAAACCTAGGCCAACTACATACAAAGAAACTATTGGCCTAGTGGTTGTGTTCGCCAACACCCCAGGAGACTGGTGTTCAATCCCAGGTTGAGTCATACCAAAGACTCAAAAAATGGTACTTGATCCCTCCTTGCTTAACACTCAGCATTATAAGGTATGGATCAAGGGTAAAGTGGAGCAATCCAGGGAAAGGGGTTGCGCCCTTTCCTACACCTCAGTGTAGTAGCTACTGAAAAAAGAGCTTTCAGGTTATCCCTCGACTTTAGTCGCCAACTTTACTTATTAAGAAAGCTAGTGAAAAAAAAGCATAAGATCATTAAAAAAAAAGGTAAGTTCCATGACCTTATTTAATCAAACTTGTATAAGCAAAATATATATTTAACTTCTGTACCAGTTTTGTTGCAAAAATCAGAACACTACTCCGAGGATATCACTAAATTTTATCTGTATTAATCATATTATTTAATACATTTAGTTTATGCATGGCTACATTTTAATACATGCATGTAAAAATATTCTTGGAAGTTTTCACCTAAGCATTTGTTATGAGAATATTTGTAATATTTTATTAACGTAACATTCACAGAAAATTTTTGAGTGGGAAGCAAGGCCAAATTTGACAGTGTTCTGTTTTATACCAAACACTTCTATCTTTATGTACTTTACATGTTATTGCTGCTATATTTCAATAATGAACTATATACATACTTAAAAATCCCATATATATATATATATATATATATATATATATATATATATATATATATATATCTTTTATCTATACTTGTTTGATACTTGACATATTCAAATGTTAAAATGTTTCTTTATTTGCATAGAATTAAACAATTATGCACAGATAGAAATGCCACTTTTTCACTTGAATCTAGTTTAAATGCAGAGATATATTCAAACTGTTGATACACTCCTTATTGTTGGGAGTTCTCATGGCCAATATGATGAACTGCAACATTGTAGTTAGCAAGTTTGAACTCCAGTCATTCTATTACTTTCTCTTTTGGACTGATACCCTTAAGAAAGATATGAATCCCCTTATCCCCCAAGTATGGATTAAGTAGTAGTATTACAGTTATTTGTCTGGTTTGTCTAACTTGGATAGTTTTTGTGATGGGAAGCAGGTGGCCATATAGTTGGTGTCTTGTGGGGTGTTGCCACCAGGACTTGTTCAATATTGCTCGCAACATTCTTGTGTAATTGCTGTCTAGCTTCTCCATCCGTTTAGTTAGCGTCCAGGTAGTGCATCCATACAGCAGTATCAATACAACCGCTGCCTGGAAGAAACTGCATTTCATTTTATCGGTCATGGCCGGGCAAAAGCAGGACGACCAGCTTGAACATACATCCAGCAGCTATGTGAGGATACGGGATGTGGCCCTGAAGACCTGCCAGAGGCAATGAACGATAGGGAGAAGTGGCGAGAGAGGGTCAGGGATATCTGTGCCTGCGGCACGACATGATGATAATAATTACTGTTATTCTACAAGGATAGCTTTGGCATTAAATAACCCATGAAGGTTGATATGCCATTAAACAAAGAAACTAAATCTTATTTTGGAAATTGTGCATCTACTGATCTGTATGTTTGGTTTCTTTTGTTTAATGGCATATCAACCTTTGTAGGTTATTTTATGCCATATCCATCCTTTAAGAAGAACAGTAGTGGTGCTATTTAACCCATACCCGGGAGGATAAGGGGTTTCATACCTTTCCCAAGGATATTAGTCCAAAAGTGAATGTAATAACATGACTGGAATTCGAACTCACTCACTACGATTCCGGAGTCTATCACTTTAACCATTTCACCACGAGGACACACCCTCTGTATATATGAACATATATTGTAATTCAAGTAAATGTCTTACCTTGAATAAATTGTTGCAATATTTTCTTTCAGTGTATATTGTCAGATCCTTTATACAAATAACTTCTATCTTTATCAAAACTCGCTTAAAGCAGAAATTAAGCTTGATATCAAATATCTTGTTTATATAACTAGCATAATTTCCATCAAAATGATTGGATTATTTACATATACAGTAGCATCTCTGAATAGGACTGGAGTGTAGTTTCTGTTCTTTCTCCTTGGGACATACTGTATATATTTGAGCAATGGACACCTTAATTTTTAACCCCAAAAAGGTGTTTTTATCATATATTTCATGTTATGAACAACCCCTAACTTTTGGTTATGCTAACCTCCAAAAATATTTCTTAAACATCCAATGATATAGATAAGTGTTGGAATGTTTTCTTTTTATATTTTCAAAACTGCTGTAATGCAATCAAAAAATGTAGTCTATACCTTGATATAGCTTACATTTACTTAGAAGATAATGAGGTTTTTAAATAATTTTGTTTACTATTTATAATATTTTTATATATCATATTCTAAAGTGTTATAAAAAGTAAACAAGGGTAAGTTATCTTAACTAATACCCTATACTTAAACAAAGGATATGTGTGGACACTTTGGATCAAAGTTATGGTAAAGTTAGGTCTAGGAACAAGGTAAGCTTCTAAGTTTCAAAACCATTTAGGGTAATGAACAACCTCTTGTTTTTCTTTTATTGGTGGGGGGGTGCTAAGTGAGAAGTTGGTCTAGAAAAGTCATTCTTTACATGGAGTATATAATTTACATATTTATAAAAGTAAAAAAATGTCTAAAATTTTTAAAATAATAAATTAGTAAAATTATAATTATTTTAACCTATTTATATAGCTTTAAATTGATAAGATTTGGACCAAAGATTAATCATAAAACAATAGAAAGAAAAAAGAAATAAAGACTGAAATAAAATTTGTCTGTTATTTTTGTATTTGTTGTATTAATACTAATTTTTGATCTAAACTATCACTTAGTCTAGATCAAAGATTAATATTATCTGCATTGTTTATATATATATATATATATATATATATATACACAGATTAATTACTAAGGGTAAAAAGAGATTGTCTGCCTTACTATATACTCAGTTGAATTCATACCTCCCCGAAGAGTTTTAGCACAATGTGAAATACAGAGAGCCTTAGTCAGAATTTGAATCTCCTAGGTCCACTTACTACAATAATAACCATTTAAAGAGTCCCAAAAATCAATGTATTTACACTTTTCATTATTTTTTATTGGGCTCTTCAACCTTGGTATGGCAAGTGGTCTAGAAGAAAAACTGAATTCAAAGCAGTTGTAGATTTGGAAAGTGATGGGCTCTGCCAGGTTATTCCTGCCCAAGACACATTACATGAGTCGCATCTCTACAAACAAATCCAGTTATGAGTATCTAGATTAATTAGAAATTGATAAGAATTCTGCAATTAGCATTTAATCTGCTTTGAGAGGGCAAATTCTGCTTCATACTGTTATTAAGTTACAGATTGTTCTGGAAATTGCTTTATTCTTTAAATTGGATACTTTAATACTATTGCAGTACGCTAGCCGACTATTGTTAATGATTTCATTCCTCCATGTTTCTGACCTTGTGCTAAACCAAAAGAAGCTTAGTAAATGACTATTATATGCCATTTTGATTGTGTTATGGTAATGAAAAAATCAGATCATTGTCATATTTGCCTCATAATTTCAGTTTTTAGATTTTACAATCTGACATAAACTTATCATATTCCAAAATTTATATGTATCATTTTTAACATGAGACAGAATAGAATTCATATTTAGACTGACCTGTCAGCAAAGCTTAGAATACATTAACTGCACCCCCTGTGAGGGGTAAGAACCCTCCCTCTCCTAAAAAAAAAGGTTGTTCTTGTTAGAACTTGTTAGTATTAGACAGGAATACCTGAAACTATATAATTATATGCAAATAAATGTTTATTATCAAATAGAAATAGTTAATTGAAACCATATAATTGCTTGAAAAAAAAAAGACTTTGGCATTAAATAACTAAGAAAAGGTTGACATGCCATAAAACCAACCATATTCAGATAGAATAGTTTTGTATGGTAATGCTAATCAAATTTCTTGTCTACAATGCTGGACACCAAAAGTCTCCAAAGAACACCTCTCACTCTCTAACTGCATGTCAATTATATCCACTCTACGTTAAACTCCGTCAATCAGTATCTGCCCTCATACATCCTAAACCAAACCACATATTCCAGAAGACGCTCATGCTGTCTTTGTAACTTTAAGGACACTCATTCAATCCAGGCACAACCGGGTTCTCTTACAGTTTCTGTTTTATTTTCTGGGGGAGGGGTCAACAGTTTTCTAGGATTTTTGCTTTAAGGATCACAACTCCCTGATGAATGTTCTTCCATCTACAACCTTGTTCTTTTTAAGTACAGGGTTAACCGGTGTATTTCTTACCCCTCTCTCGGTTTCGATTTCTGCTTTATCCTTTTGTAATTCTTTTGTATTACATCCTCACACATCATTTGTCCTTTTGTTGTCCATTGCTGATAGTGGAAAACTTGCCTTGCTTTGGATGACTTTGAGTATTTAGAAAATAGACAAAAAATCTTTTTTCCTGTTTTCCAAATATGAATTGCAAATAGAAATTTTTTTTATCATATAAATCTCTTGAATTCAACTCAAAAATCAAAATAGTAAGTTGTATTGTTTGGCTACAGCATTGAAATAAAAATTGTTTTTTTACTGTTCTCTCTTTAAAGTGTTCAATACAATGTTTGACATCAACAAGCTGCTAATGTGTTTAAAAATTTTAAACTTTACAAGTTGTTCCATACCTGGGGCTGTAGAATACACCAACTACATCTTTGCAGATGGATTAGACCTCCTCCTCATTGGGTATCCTGGATATGAAACTAAACCATCAGGTGGTGAGGCTCTAGTAATGCTGGAGCTTTGGGGAACACAAAGTAACCTTTCATTGCCATTGCTCCCCAGTCCACTTAGACCTGGAGTGGTAGCATCTGATATCTATGGGTCAAATAGAACTATTTCACATTTAAACCAGGTACAAATGAATGACTTATGCTAAATTGAATTGTTTGAAATAGAACTGTTTGATCATTTAACTGCGTGTGAACAAATGACTGATGTTTGATTGAATTGTTAGTGATACATAGCAATACTTGTAACCATTTAATTGTGGGCAAAAGAATGAGCTTAGGCTCATTTAAAAATGTTATTAACAAAATGTGTTTACAAATCATATGTATTTAATGTGTTTGAAGAGGATTTGGCATTAAATGGTTGATATGCCATAAAATCAAACCAAACCTGTATAATGAGGCAAAGATAAAAACACTCTGAGTTGTCATATATATATATATATATATATATATAACCACACACACACTGATTCACCAGAGTGAATTAGTAATCTGCATTCCAACTTGTGAGTTCAAACACCAGCCGAGCTATTATATTCACTTTTGGACGAATAACCTTGAGAAAGTTTTGAACTCCCTTATCCCACCCCCAACCCCACCTACCGGTAAAATAGCAATGCTATTGTCCTTCAACAAGGATGGATTTGGCATTAGATAAAGAATAAAGAAACCAGTTCGAACTTAACTTTTGGGCTGAAAAATCTGGATAAATAGTGTCTTATACGTAAATAATTATAGTATCTCCTTGTACCTAATTTAGCAGATAAGGTCCATTGACAAGTAAATGGACAGACCACCTCTATGTTCAGGCACCTATTATCTAATATAATGAAAAAAAGTTATATTAAAAAAAAGACAAAAAAAAAACGCTCAATTCTTTTCATACTAATGTAAACAATAACCTCATTTCTCTGCAAGGACAACCATTCTGTTTAGGCTTGAGGCATTTAGGGTTTCTTTCAATTGAAGATTTAAAAATGGTAGAACACTTTTTCTTTTCTTTTTTTTTTCTTTAAACCTAATGAACAAAGAAAATGCTGAATGTAGGATATGCTGAATGCTTATTCATAATAATGCTTTGATAAAATTTAAAAAAAAAAAAAAAAAAAAATGTAATTTTTTTTGTGGTGGGGGTTACACCTTAATGTTGAAAAAATATTAGGATCAGTAATGACAGAAATCACCAGAAAAATAAAGAAGAAAAAAATTTAAAAGAAGAAAAAATAAATGAGTCATGTTCTTATTTCATTAATAAGAAAAAATATGTAGCTGAAAAGGAAACAATTTTTCAGAAAGAATTTATCTACAATATTGGACTCCACCCTCACCCTCCAAAATGAACCCTTTTTTTTATTATTGTTACAAATTTTAATGAAACTTCAATAGCTTAGTAGACACTCACTAGAAATGATTATTTTCCTTAATTATTGTTACCAAATTCCATTAATTGTAACAAAAAGTCATAATTTTCAAAAAGAAAATTCTCAGAAATATGAAAAAAAAAATAGGAAATTTCTTAGAATTCTCTTTTCCTTGATTTGATATCCTTATTTGTGATTAATCCTTTTTTGATGGCTTCTCAACAGTTGTCCGAGTTGAAAAAAGTCAAAATAATCACTTCCTATATGTTAAGTTTCATTAAGAATTTATGTCAATGTGATAAAAATGGTTTGGTTTTCCAGGGTTTTATCCCCACTTCAATACCATTAATGTATAATATGCACTTTTTTCCCCAATATTTTAAAGCCTATAAGTTTGAAGTGTGTATCATATACATAAACTAAATGCTACTCCTCACTCCAGCCACATCATTGCTACATTCTGTATAGCAAGACTGAAAGTAAATTATATCTGTGATCCAAACTGACTCATGTGTTACAAACACTTTTGTTTTATATCATTACAGAGAAATAACCACTATAATATATATTTGTTTATAACTTGTTTCTTCTATTGGGAACTTATTTTTGACAAAAGTTTATTACATTTTTGTGTGAATATGTCCTTAATTTTGTGTTTCAAACATATAAATTTAGTCTTATTCTTAGTTGATACAAATTGGATAAGATGTTGAACAAAGGTTAAATTTGATATAAATTTAGCTGTTACAAATTCCCAAAAGTAAATGCATATTATACATGAGATTGGTTTCCAGAATTTTTTTACTGAAATGTTATACACAACTAATTTTGATAACTTCCTATCTCTCTACATGGGGTTTGGCCTGTATCACAATAAGAAGGGAAGAGATAGACTAAGCTATGTGAATCCTACCCTCATACCCACGCACACTCGTAAACTTTTACTTCATCAAACAGCAGGTAAACTAGTTACAAATTTAATTCTTATCACATCAGCTCTCCCTATAATGACTGGAATACATGTCTCAGCTGACTACTACTGAAATCGACCAGTAATTGTGACTTACAATTGTTTTATTTTTTTTAATTTGCCTAAAATTTATCTATAAAATTATCTATTTATCTAACTTAAAAAGCAACCATGCATATGACTAAATATCATATTGATACATATTTACCAACCCCTCCGCTTGGGAAGGATATGACACAAGGTCAATTTTTAAGCGGAGTTTAACAGGTTTGAATTCAGAGTTTTCCTTCTCCTAGACTAGTTGCCTCACCAAGGCTGAAGAACCTAGTCTGCCCTACTATTTACCCATAGCTGGAGGGCAGAATAATTGGATTCATACCTTTCCCAAGGGTATTAGTGCTATGTGAAATGCAATTAGTTGATACTGTAAAGGATTTTTGATTTGATGACGATCTATTAATATTAACAATTACTAATAAGTCTTTAAGTCTCTCTTGCCATTTATACCTACTATCAGGTCCTCTAGACTGCACCCAGTGTTTGCACAGAGCTGATATGTGTAAGTTCTTGCTGGATGGTCAACACTTGTGCGTTCATGTATAGGAGTCCATCAGAAAATGTTGCTTATGAGTTTGTCCTTACTTTACCATCAGTGCCCGGCATGTCTTGTTCATCTTACATGTATGGTTTGTGAGATGGAAGGTAAGTGGCTGTACAGCTACAGTTCTGTAAGTTGTTGCTCCAGGATTTGTTCAAAACAGCACATAGCATTTTTGTGTAGTTCTGTGAAATTTCTATGAATTTGGATTGTTTAATGAACTGTGGAACTACTTTTTGCTTGTCTTGGATGAGAGTAGAGTATCTGTACATATGTAGAATCAAAGCGTCACACCCAGGCAATTATGCCTAGGATGAGAGTGTAGTATATGTACCTGTAGATATCTAATTAGATATGTCTTTTGTAAAAAGTTTAATTTATTACCTATATATTCATGCATCAGGTTTTTCTTATTTTTGAGGAAGTATAAAAGTTCATATTCTTCAAAACAGTGACTATTTTTGTGTATATTTTTTCTTTTTTTAGTAGAGGAATTATATTGTGAATTGAATTACCATGACCAGAAAATCAATATAATTTCTCTACTAAAAAAAAAAAAAAATTTCCATCTATATCCTTGCCCTTGAGATCATAATAATTACGCAGATGCATATTTCTAATCCTCTTGGGAAGATGTGGCTCTGGAGGTGACTGTGTCCACTGTAAAGAGTACAGATGTAACTTAGACACATTCAGGTTTATTAGCCATGCAATTACCCTGACTAGTTAATTTGCTGTCACTTGCGTGTGATATGGACTGTAGGCTCTGTTGTAGAGTTTCGGCTCTGCAATCTGTGGTCACTGGTTCAATCTCCAGTGGTGGAGATCACGATATACACTGCTGATGAGACCTAATAAGGTCAAAACAGCTGTCCAGTGTTTCCATATGTTGTTTTTAAGTGTTCGTGGGATTTTCTGGTCATGGTAATTCAATTCACAGTAATTATTTTCATCTGCATATTTTATAATTTTAAAGAATAAGCATGGAATTTCCATTGAGTAAAGAATCTGCACTTTGATCTATAGCACTGTTAGTGGAATTTAGAATATGACTGCCACTGTTGCAGAGGGGGAATATTCCCCACCCCATGAAAAAATGGGTTCTGGGTATGACACTAAACTGCTAAGTGGTGGGGCTCTATTACTGGAGCTCTGAAAAATGTGGAGTACTCCTTCATTGCTATTACTCCCACATCCTCTCTGACCCAGATCTATGCATCAAACAGATCTGAATACTATTTCTATCAAATTTTGGCATTAAATCACCTAAAAGGAGTTGATATGTTGTTATACAAGTAAGCACAAACCTTATACTTTGATCATTGGAAGGTATGTTAATTCATGTATAAATAATCTCATTTTTTATTGGAATTTTGCCAGTAAGAAAAAGAACCAGTCTTTAAAATTTCATTGATTTAGGATCTAAACAACTTTTCTTTTCTTTTTTAAAATATTCTTGTAGTAAGTTACATGATTACTGTCTTAGTATCTGCTACTTTCTTCATTTTCTTTTTCTGTAACTCTTTATGTATACCTGCTCTTTCAGTGAATAAGTTTAACATCAGTGTCAGTATGATGAGCTGTTCATCATTCCTTCAAGATTATCACAATTGAGGGGCAGTCCATGTGGCATGATGTAATGGCTAAAATGCTGGATTGCAGCCTTGAAATAAGCAACTTCAAATTCCTGTCACACTATTGTGTTCACTTTTGGACTAATACCCTTTGGAAAGGTAAGAACCCACTCATCTTCCCAGCTATGAGTTAAATAGTATCATTGCTGGTCTACCAAGATAACTTTGTAGGAAGTGCCCGTGGTGTAATGGTTATCGTCATAGGAAATGGACACGGCAACACAAGTTCAAACCTTGGACGAGACTGATTGCATTTCACATAGCACTAATACCCTTGGGAAAGGTATGAATCCAATTATTCTCCCTCCAGCTATGAGTAAATAGTAGGGCAGACTATTCTTCAGCCTTGGTGAGGCAACTAGTCTAGGAGAAGGAAGACGTTGAATTCAAACCTGTTAAACTCCACTTAAAAATTGACCTTGTGTCATATCCTGCCTGAGCAGAGGGGTTGGGCAAATAGGACCAAGATAACTTTGTAATCAATGAAGGTTGATACACTACCAAAAAAGAAAGAAAAGATTATCAGCTGACAAACCACTATACCATATAGAAAGATTTTACTTGGTGGTAAAGGGACCATCCACTTGCAGCTTTGTGAAGCTGACTAAAATATTTGTTTTGATTAGGAGTGGGGGTCATTCTAAGGGAATGGTATCTGAACCTACCACTGTCTGGAAGAGTCACTGTAACAGGTGTTAAAACATTAGCTTGATTTTTTTTTTTTTTTTTTTTTTTTCCTCAATAGTCAGTTATTATGCTAAAATAGTTGTGAACACTTCTTCTTGTAGGAGGTCAAGAGATGCAAGCTTTCTAACTACTTCTCATCTGCCTCTTATGCAAGCAGGCATGTATCAGTGCTTTCATGCATTAAATAAGAGATATTATTCATGTCTATGGAAAATGTAATTTTATGCACAGCTAGTCATTCTGTTACTTTGAAATATCTTCCTCATTACACATGTAAATTAGTATAAATTAAATTGCTTTCCTTCTGATTATAAAATGTCTTTCTCTCCACTGTATTTCTTTATTTAATATGGATATACAGCATAAACGAGAGCTTTTCAAACTGCATGCTGTATCAGTGATAATTTCATAAATTCCAAAATTGATTGTTTTTAACACCATGCAAACCCATCTTGGGTTATTTTATGCCGAGAGGTTTGTGATTTACATTCATTTACATTTTCTGTGTAGTTGTTTTTTTTTGGACACAATTATGATATCAAGTATTCCTATCTAATACTAATAATTATATGGTTTCAGGTAATTATTTCAATTTAATAATAATCTGTTTGCATGCAGCTATAAGGTTTTAAGTAACAAATAATTATCTTTTACAGAACAATTATAGCTTCAAGTAACTATTCTTAATACAAATTATTTACATTTATATGGTATCAAATGTGAATAATTTTTAAACAGGTCTGTTTGATCTACAGATGAGACTCTAACTGGTACTACCACTCCTGGCCAGAGTGGGTCTGAAAGTAATGGCAATGAAGGAGTAGTCCTATACTCCTCAGATCTCTAGAACTCAAGCCTCACCGTCCAATGCAATTTATTGTCATACCCAGAACACCCCTTTAGTAAACGAATCTTTTTGCAGGGGATATGGACGCTGTATTCTATGCACCACCAATAGGGTGGTCCAAAATGAAGTCAAATCTGATTAAGTTTTACAGTTTGTTTTTTTTTTTTTTGTTTTTGGGTTTGTTTGGGGTTTTTTTTTTTTTTTTTGGTTGTTTTTTTTGGTTTTTGGTTTTTTAAAGCATTTTGAATATTTGGCTTGGTTAATGAAACTTAATGTATGATTTATATTATATATATGTTCATTGTCAATGCAAAAAAAAGCTTGGAAAGCTCTAGCCTCTACCATTGTTGTCAAACCAGTCTTTAACATTACTCTCTTTCTCTATTTCTTTTTAATTATCCCACAATGTGGAATGGGAAGCCCAGATCAGATTTTTTTCATGAGATAAAATCCAACTCTACAGTTTCATGGCTTACATTTAAACTTAATGTAAATTCACACCATTGTTTTGGGAGGAAAGAGAGAGAGAACTTGATTTTTTTTTTTTTTTTTTTTTTTTTTTTTTTTCCTAGTTATATATCCTGGTTTGACATGAAATAAAAGAATGGATCATTAAGTCTATTGCCTGAAACAGTTATTAGCTAAATTGTGGGCACTTCATATCCTAACTTGGTATCTTCTGAAAAATAGAAAAAAAAATTAAAGGAATTTTAAAATGTTAATAAATTACTTAAAATGTATATATGTATTTACCCAACCCTTCTGCACTGGCAGAATGTGACTCAAGGTCAATTTTCAAGCAGAATTTAACAGGTTTGAATTCAGAATCTTCCTTCTCCTAGACTAGTTGCCTAGCCAAAGTTAAAGAACTCAGTTTACTCTACTATTTACTCATAGCTGGAAGGAGAATAATTAAATTCATACCTTTGCCAAGGGTATTAGTGCTATATGAAATGCAATCTGCCTTGTCTCTAGAGTTTGAACTTGTGTCCATTTCCTATAATGATAACCATTATACCAAGAGCACCTCTATTAAATTACATATATTGTTTATATCATTTTGCTCTTTAAAGTAAATTGTTGTTATTATTTCACTTCGTGTGAGTTTTTCACACCTGTATTAGCTGGTGATCTTTCACTGGAGTCACCAGGACTCTTCTGAGTATTCTAGCAATAATGGAATCTGGATGGTTTCAATTCTCCCTCTGATTTCCAATCATTCCAGTCTCTTCTCCAAGCTCTTGGGGACTGTTCCAAGTGCACCTACTACAATCAGTATTACCTTGACCCACTTGTTCCACAACCTTTTCAGTTCTCTGGCAAGGTCCAAGTATTTGTTTATCTTTTCATATCCTTTTATTTTTACTCTGTGGTCTTCCAGAACAGCAAAATCTTAAGATAGCAATTTTCTTTCTAATTAACTCTAGGTCAGGTTTTCTGACTGTGTTTAGGTGATCCATCTGTATCTCAAAATCTCAGAGAATTTTGTGGGTCTTTCTCTAGGACTGATTCTAGTTTGTACATATACCATTTGGTAGTATGGTCAAATTTCAATTTCTTGCACAATTCCCAATGGATCATCTTTTCCACCCAGTCCTGCCTGGTCTTGTACTTCTTTTTGTGCTAAGAGGCATTCATGATGTAATGGTTATTGTCATAGAAAATGGACTCTAGTTGAAATTCTTTACAAGACTGTTTGTATTTCACAAAGCACTAATACCCCTTGGAAAGGTATGAATCAATTATTCTCTCTCCAGCTTTAGGTAAATAATATGGAAGACTGGGCTCCAGTCTAGGAGAAGGAAAACTCTGAATTCAAACCTGTTAAACTCTACTTTAAATTGACATTGTATTGCATCCTGCTTGTGTAGAGGTGTGGGTAAGTATGTACTCCTTTTATGCTAGTTTGCTGCATCCACTTATGTGATTAACTTTTTCATCTTTTTCTCCACATATCAATATTTGCTATTCTGTTGCGTAGTATCAATTTCTGTTGTAATATCATCATCAGGTCACGCCATCAGCATGGCTATCCCTGACCCTTTCTCGCCACCCCTCTCTATCGTTCATTGCTTCCGGGCAGGTCTTCGGATTTACTTCCTGTATTGACACAGAGCTGTTCTATGTAGGTTCTAGCTGGTTGTCCTACCTTTGCTCGTCCATGTGAAGGGGTCCACAGGAGTATGTCACTTATGAGTTTGTCCTTTATGAGTTTGTCCCTACTTCTCCAGCAGTGTTCCGCATGTCTGGTTCATCTAACTTGGATAGTTTTCCTGATGGGTTGTAAGTGGCCGTAAAGCTGCTGGTTTCTGGGGTGCTGCCTCCAGGACTTGTTCAATATTGCTCGCAGCATTCTTTTGTAGTTGCCATCAAGCTTTTTCTCAATACGTTTTATTAGCGTCCATGTAGTGCATCCTTACTGCAGTACTAACACGACTGCTACTTGGAAAAAACTGAGTTTCATTTTATCAGTCATGTCTAACTGATAGTCTATAGATAGCTGTCCTTGCCTTTGCTCGTCGTGTGTTGATGTCTGTCTCGGTTGATAAGACACTGCTTCTGGGGTAGGTGAACTTGTCGACTAGTTTCAGCGAACTACTATTTAGTGTGGAGATGTCACCTCTTTGATTAAAACATATATTCAGTCTTGTGTGCATTGACATGGAGGCCTATGCCTGCTGCTGCATGTTCCAGACTATGAAGCAAGGTTTTGGCTTGTGCGGTTACATTTGCCAGAAGCGCTATGTCATTGGCATAGTCTGTGTCTGTAATTGTTTGTGTGAGGTACCTTCTGCTTCTTTCCTTTGTTAGCTTGAAACCGTTTTCTTTCATTTTATCATTAGATGTTCTAAGCACGTAGTCTAGACAGATGATAAAGAGGTATGGGGCTAATGTGTCTCCTTGCCGCACACCTGCTACAATGTCAAAGTAGTCTGTGTCTCCATCCAGGGAACAGACTCCATGTCTTATTGTGTGCAATCTTGCCAGTTTGTTGCTTGAAATCTCCATATATTTGTTTTTCTTCCTTGTTATGTTTGCTAGTTTTTGTTGTTTTTCTGTTTGGTCTTATGTTGCCTCTACTGTTACTGGTTGCTGTGATTAGTCTTTCTTTGCTCTTTTTAATGTAGTCTTTGAGTCAGTGTATTGATGCTAGTCCTCCTCCTCTCTATCATTATTTTGTTAGAGTGTTTATTTTAAAATCAAACAGTAATAGTTCAGGTTAAAAACATGGTAAGGGTAACCCAAAGCCAACTTTTTTACACCTTATTTTTCCAATTCAGGCATCGTTGTAGAATGCAAAAAGTTTTGGTAAACAGGCCAGACTTTGACCCATTTACCAAAATTTACAATAAAGTAATGCTAATGTTATAGTTTTTGTTACATAAAGTGTAAATTCAGAAGTAAAAAAAGGAGATAAATTATGTACATGAAGGAAAGAAAGTTTTCACTTGAACATTATATTCTAAATAGGATCCCTCCACCATCTAAAAATGGTTGAAAATCAATATTTTTCATATTTGACGAATTTCCTGTATCCCCTACAGAGGAGTAAGAAGACCCCTCTGAAAAGGAGATGTTCTGGGTATGACACTAAACTTCAACTGACTGTGAGGCTCCAGTTCTGGAGATATGGAGAATGTGGAGTACTTCTTCATTGCCATGACTCCCAGGTTCACTCAGACCCAGAGTGGCAGTACCTATCTCTGGGTGAAATAGATCTGTTTTGAAAATTATTTGTATTTGATACAAAAAAAAAAACTCTTGAACAACTACACAAAAATTGTAAATGTACAATGAATGCAATTCTTTAACCTCTAGACATGAAATAACCCTTGACTAGTTGATATGCCATTAAAGTCAATCTGATAAATTTTCTAAGCAGAGGAAAGTCTTCTGAATTGAAAACATCAAAAGTTAATCTTGAAAAAGAATTCTTTTTTCTGCTTGAATTAGAAGAGCCAATAATCTAAAATTGTACTGTATAGTGTTCACTACTGATTAATGAAGTGTTCAGTGTATTGAAACGAAAAGAGATTATGTTGAAAAATGAATATTTATTGTTAAATAACTACCATAAACTGCCCCCTCCCCTAAAAAAGCACCATCATAGGTCATGTTGAAATAGAAAATATTCTATTGAGTTTCCTCATATGATGGCAGAAATTTGTATTATAAATATCTTTTTTTCTTTAATTTCTTTTTTCTCTTTTCTGGCAGATGGAAAATGGAACTTGTTGTTACTTGTGTAGATGTCACAAATCAGAAAATAATATTAAACTCATGGTTAGAGTATCATCTTATGAAGTCAGTATTTGGGATTGCAAACATATCTCAAGTAGAGATGAATAATGAAAGTGATACAATATCACTTTCAACAAGAACAACTCTGAGTATATGAATTTTCAAAAAATGGAATGGTGAACTGCCATGTTTCTTCAGGACTTGAATGATCATGGCTCTTCATAGCTTCTTTTATCAGTAAATGTAATTACTGTGACTTTCTTTGGAAAGATACTGTAATGGTCCCCCCCCCCATTTTGAATCCAGAGTTGTCTATTCTTTAGATTGGTTGCCCACCACTTATTGATAGACCTTACTATTTTGCCTTTAAACCAAATCAGCTGGGGCTGTAGAATACACTAACTGCATCTCTGCAGATGTGTAAGACCTACCCCAACCCTCAATGTGTGTCCTGGATATGACACTAAACCACATCTGATGGTAATGCTCCTGTCTTGGAACTTTGGATAATATGGAGTATCCTTTCATTGCTATTACTCTCAGGTTCACTCAGACCTGGAGCGGTAGTACCTGTTAGGGTCCTATCTAAGAGTTAAACAGAAATATTTGATCATTTACTGTACTTGAAACAACTTAACTGCGTGCAAACAAATGACTGTTAAATTGGATTATTAGTATTACCTAGCAATACTTGGAACCATTTAATTGTGTACAAATAAAAATATTAATGTTAGATAACAATACTCGAAACCATTCAACTGTGTGCAAATGAAACTATTAGTCTTAAATAGCAGTACTTGAAACTGTTTAACTGTGTGAAAATAAATGAGCTCTGGCTCATTCAAAAATTGTTACTTACAAACTATTTGTTTATAAATCATATATATTTAATAAATATGTATAAATAGGATTTGACCAGCCCAATTAGCTGGAGCTGTAGAATACACCGACTGCATCTCTGCAGAGGGATAAGATTCCCCCACCACCAATGAGTGTCCTAGACATGACACAAAACTATCTGATTCTGAGGTTCCAGTGCTGGAACTCTGGGTGATGTGGAGTACTCCCCTTTTGCCATTCCTCTCCAGTCCGCTCTGATCTGGAGGGTCCTATCGATGGATCAAATAGAACTGTTTCACATTTAAACTGTGTGCAAACAAATGAGTTATGCTAAATTGAATTTTTAGAAATAGAACTGTTTGATCATTTAACTGTGTGTAAACAAATGAGTGATGTTTGAATTGTTATTAATACATAGCACTACTTGGAACTATTTAACTGTGCACAAATGAATGAGTAATTTTGAATAGAATTGTTAGTGTTAAATAGTTAATAGCAATATTTGTAATCACTTCACTGTCAGCAAACATCTGATTTATATTGAATAGAATTATTAGTATTAGCAATAATTGAAACCATTTAACTGTGTAGAAAAAATAACAATACTAGTGTGCAAACAAATTAGTCTTCATTCAAAAACAAAATTATCTACAAACTGTTTGCAAACAAATGACTGATGTTAGAAACCATTTAACTGCGTGAAAAAAAATGACATCAGGCTTGTTTTAAGAGTTTTATCTGCAAAATATGTTTACAAATCATATATATTTAATATATAAGTATAAACAGGATTTGCCATAAAATTACCTACAATGGTTAATATGCTATAAAACCCAACCCAACCAAACCAAACCAGGATTTGGCATTAAATAACCCACAAGGGTTGATATGTCATAAAACACAACCAACCTTCACTGGAATTTGAATTTAGCCTGTCTATTGCTGTTTTTTGTTTTCTTTTATGATACCATAATCCTTTTAAATTAACGTTTTTGGGGGGGTTGGGGGGTTTTGTTTCGTTTTGTTGTTTTTTTTGGGGGGGGGCTTCAAAAGAGCATATTTAGGTATCTATTGATTGAATTGTTGAAACTTGATACAGCACACTTTCATTAATCTGACTACCTGTAATCCAGTCCCTTCTCTACTTCAGCACTGATTTCTAATTTCCTGGACCAATGTAATTTCAAATTCCAAGAATTGTTCAGCCTATTGAATTTTTAATCTTAGTTTTCATTCTTGTAGTCCCCCTTCCCACTAACTAACCTACTTCTGATAATTCTTTCTGTTTCTTCTCTCCCTCCAGTTTTCAGAAAAGAAGCAGCATTGAGATTAACTTATTTCTATCATCTCTTCTTGCACCATCACTTGTTCTGTTATAAATGTTAGGGGCAAGGAAAGAATGGAAGTTAGTGAAAAAGGATGGGATGATGATAACAATTTCTTCAAAGATTAGAGAATTTTGAAAAATAAAATAGTGTGCATTAAAATATTATTTAAACTCTAATGACCTTGTATCAAATACAATAGGAATGCAAGTTGAATTCAATCCAGAATATAGTAGTTTTGTTTGTTTTATTTTCAAAGGCATTGTATATCATGATTTAATTGAATTAGAATTTTTAGAACATCAAATAAAAATGGTGTCCAGCAGTAGTTACAGTATTTATGTCCTTCACAATCTTTTAACAATCAAACTAAGTTGTAATGTTTTTAACATTTTTTTTTTCATTTGTGTTATATATATATATATATATATATAAAGTGGGCCAGAGGTTAAGGATACATTTTTTAAAATTAGGTTGGTGTAAAAATAATTATTTTTTATCAGTCAATCTTAAAGCAGTAGATCTTTGTCAAGCATTCTTTTTTTCTTTCTTTCTTTCTTTTTTTTTTTCTTTTTTTTTTTTTTTTTTAAACATAGGGCAAAAGGATTTCTCATTCTTCATTGATACCGACATTGGAAAAATAATGTCCAAAATTTGGCTTTGAGTTTCCCTTACCATGCTTTTGATTTGAACTAATAATTTAAGGATTAGTTTCTTCTTTGGTTTTGCTGAATTTTTTTTGGGGGGGTGGGGGCGTTTTGTCTTGGATGAGAGTGGAATATGTTTACACCATATCTAAGAAAGTGTTACACCCACGTACTTCTACCCTGGATGAGAGTGTAGTATACGTACTTGTAAATATTTGATTAGATAAATTAGAAAAGAAATCTAATTTATAATCGATATATTCATATTGATTTTTAGGGAGTATAAAAGTTTATATTCTTCAAAATAGTAACTATTTTCATCTGCATGTTCTATATCTTCTAGTTTTTAAAATAAGCATGGGATTTCCTAGGGTACAGAATCTACACTCTGATCCATAACTGAATAGTTAATATTTAGTTCTTTTGCAACCTCTCAAGTTGTTTTATATGGATCTTCTTTAATAATGACCTTTAATTGGTTGTTACCAATCACAAAATGTTTTCAACCTTCCTAATTTTCAAGGCTTTCCAGTGTTGAGCTATACATTTGTTGGTAGTTCCCCGGCAAAATACTTGGTTTATATTATGAACCGTTTCTGTTGTTTTACATCCCATTTTCAACTCTGATATTAAAACCACTCAAATTTGCTTTATTTTATTTTATTTTTTTTTTTTTGAATTTAACAGCCTAAAATAAAGAATTAACAATAAAGCAAAATCATCAGCATAAAATAGTGAAAATTGTGCTTATAAAATTGTATCTGGACACTGCATGCCATTGAGATGACTTACTAGTATCTATCTGCTGTTACTAAATTGTCACCAATCTTAGTACTCAATAGGTTCATCACTGCTTAGCTTTTGTGATCTGGCATGAATAAATTTAATTTTTTTCTAAAAATACACATTAAATTTTAAAATAATAAGAACTAATAAAATATGCATAAAATTTTAAATTGATTAAAAAATATTTTGATACCAATATCGCTCAACTTCTTAGACTTAAATCATTACACTTAATTCTTTATTAATTATATAAGACTTCTACATATGGAGAGAGAGAGTGTGTGTGTGTGTGTGCGCACATATATTGTGTGTGTTCATAATTAAAGAAATGTTGGGGTTTTTTTGTTTGTTTTTTTAAGCATTTAAATATAACAAAGAATCTCTACTAATTTCCAGTCATATTAATTTTATAAACTTATTGGCTATGAATGAAAATATTCAAAATAAGATTTGTGTATGTGTTTCTGACGTTTATCTTTTAAAAAATATGATAATTAGTCACCCATCATAATTCAGTATTGGACAAAGAAAGTAGGTCACATAAAGTTTTATGAAGACAATGTAATTTATGACAGGTTAGGATCACTTAATGTTAGGTAAGGTATCCATTAACATCAATTACTGCCTGGTAGTATCTGGTCATGCTTTCAACAAGTGATTGACAAAGATCATTGGATAATTGCTAACAATCATTCAATATGTTAACTAATTTAGTTTCATTAGAAAACTTATGCTTTTTAAGCTTTCTATCAAATACCGATCATGCTCTTTCTGAGAATTTTTTTTAGGAAATAGTGACTTTTTGCCACAACTAAGAGAACTTTGACAACAATAGTCAAGGGAAATAATCCCTTCCTATGTATGTCTAAGACAGTGAAGTGTCACTGAAATTTATAGCAATAATAAAAAAAATGGTTCAGTTTTTTCATTGTCTTTATTTTTATTCGATATTGTATATATTTTGATTCTTCTAAGGAAGATTTTTATAGAATTATTTATGTATGAATTTTAAGGTGGGAGATATTAATGAAAAAATTGATAGTATCAAAAGGTTGTTTACTATAATAAGCAATTTCTGATTCTTTGGTCTCATTAAAAATTTATATTTAGATCAGTGTTAGGTCACTGATCCATCAGTGAGCTCAAACTCCAGTCATGTTATATTCATTTTTTTTACTAATACCTTTGTGAAAGGTATGAACCTCCTTATCCCCTCAGCTATGAATTAAATAGTATCACTGCTGTCCTTCTGCAAGGCTGGCTTTGGCATGAAATAAACCAAAAAGGTTGATATGCCGTTAAACAAAGAAACCAAGCCAGACTTCAGCCTTTGAATATGCTTAAAAAATATTTAGTTTTTCTAACAAAAAAAAAAAAAAAAACAATCTAATTGAAATTCAAATATATCCATTAATTTTTTTTTTCCATGAATAATGACTAATTAAATAAAAAAAAACTATACTCTTGATGATAATATATATTTACATATATTTACTGTTGGAGTTCTTTAATTAGAACTTTTTTGGTGCCCTGTTGGCTAACCTGAGATTATGCTGACGATATGCTCATCAAAGGGGTAAGACACTCTCCCAAAAGGGCTGTGCTGAATATGACAATAAGCTGCATCTGGAGTGTGTGGAGTACCTCTTCATTGGCATTACTCCCAGGTTCACTTTGACCTGGAGTGGTAGTACCAGTTAGAGTCCCATTTAAAGATTATTCATATTCAATAGGACCATATTTTAAAAAAAACAAACTCTTAAACAATTACAAAAATGTAAATATGAATATACAATAAATACGATTGTTTAAACTCTTGGCATAAAATACTCCCAGACAGGTTGATATGCCATTGAAATCGATCAGTCAGTCACAACTTTTTTGATGTTGAGGATATGGTATTTTCTTTGAAAGACACTGAGCATGTGTTATCTTATGTTACCATAAGAGATTTACTGAGTGAGTTCATATCTTTATTATAGACTATTCTGGTGATATAGGAAATTGTCTATTCTCAATCACACACACATTACATTCTATATATGTAGATTTTTTTAGATTATATCGAATTCTGGTATAGGTCTGATTTTTTTTCTTTTTTTTTTTTTCTTTTTTTTTTTTTCTTATCTTAATTTTTGTAGAGTAGGACAAGGTTTCATTTTCAAAATTCTTAAAATACATACTAAAAAAAGAAATTACCATCAGCTGGGGCTGTAGGATACACCGACTGCTTCTCTGTATAGAGGTAAGACCCCCTCCCCCAATAAGTGTCCTAGATATGACACTAAACAATCTGATGGTGAGATTCCAGTAATGCTGGAGCTTTGGGGAATGCATAGTACCCCTTTGTTGCCATCACTCCCAGGTCCACTTTGACTTGGAGTGGTAGCAACTGATAGGGTCCTATTTATAGATCAAATAAACTGTGTGGGTATGCTAAACTAAATTGTTCAAAATGGAACTGTTTTCTCATTTAAACTACATACTTAGGCTGAACTGTATTGCTTGAAATAGAACTGTTTCTACATTTAACTGTGTGTAAATAAATGACTGATGTTTAATTGAATTGTTAGTGTTATATAGCATAGGATATTATTTAACTTTATTGACTAAACTGAATAGCTTGAAATAGACGTGTTTTTGACATTTAAAATGTACTTATACTAATCTGAATTGTTTGAAAAAGGACTGTTTTATATGTATAAAGATAGATTTGGCATTGAATAACCTACAATGGTTGATATGCCATAAAACCAAACTAAAAAAGGAATTATAAAAAAATTATAAAATGTTCCAAAATGTTGATTGGTAAGTTAACAAATCAATTTTTTCCAATCAAGCATGGACTAAAGTTATTAATATATAATGTGGCATGAGAGCAAGTGTCAAAACAGTCCTGGAATCTTGCAGAAAGAATATCTCAAATTTTTTTCAAAAAATGTTTGCTATATTATTTTAATTTATTGTATGACTTTGAATTTTTTTTTAAGAAAATAGCAAAGATTGTGTTGTAAACTGGCTTTTCTCAGTGAGTGGCCACTACTGCAGCATCTGGAAAGTGAATGACTAATTAGAGCTGATAGATAAAGAGACCATGTATGTTTGGACAGTGGAGAACCCACCAGAAAGACCCCCTCCCCCAAGAGAGCTTGAAAATATGTGAAAATTATCACCGCATTGGTCTTCCTCTCATAAACACACACACGTCCATCCCATCAGCTAGAGTTATAGAATACACCGACTGCACTTCTGCAAGACATTCCTCCCAACAAGTATTCTAGGTATGACATTAAACTTCATCTGATGGTGAGGCTCCAGTCTTGTAGCTTTATGGAATGTGGAGTACCCTTTCATTGCTATTACACCCAGTTCCACTCTGACCTGGATTGGTATTACCTGTTAGGATCCCATCTATGAATCAAAGAGAACTGTTCAATCATTCTTTAAGGATTATTATTATTATTAGTTATTCAAAACCATACAGCTGTGTGAAGTTTTTTTTTTTATTAAATAGGAATACCCAATAAATAATTACTAATGTTAAAAGCAATACTTGAAAATATTTAGCTGTGTGCAAACATGGGATTAATATTAGATAGAATTATTAGTGTTAGATAGGAATACATTAAACCATTTGACTGTGTGCAAACAAATTAGCTCTAACAACTCATTTAAAGATAAAGTTATCTACAAACTATTTGCTTACAAATCATTATATATATATCTCAGATTTTACATTAAATAACACAAAAATGTTAATGTCCCATAAAGCACCAAACAATATGTATGTGTATATGCAAAATGAAAGGCCAATCATTCTCTTCCTCCAATTGATTTTGTTTTCCTAGAATAAGTTCATATTTTAAAGTAAAGGATTCCTAATTGACATAAAATAAAACTTGAGTAATGAAATATGTCATGATCATGTTTTTTTTCCAATGAGGGTTTTTAAAAAAAAAGGGCCGTTCTTATCTCACCTATATATGAGGGTCGACTGAAAAGCTCATATACTGACCAACATACTTTCATGGAATGTTGCTGAATGAGTTTTAATTTTCAACGTAGTCCTCCTTGCATTCCATACACTTCTTTCATCAATGTTGCTGTGCTTGGATCCCATTGGTCCAAAAAGTCATCAACTGCAGGTATGACATCATGAATTTTTCAACCCACCTTCATACTTTTAAAAGGTCTTTGGGTGCCTCAGGTGATGTAATGCTTAGCAAGCTAGACAAGCAAACTATTACAAGTGTGTTCAAGTTTTATTGGGTGCTTTGTTCATATGACTTTGCACCACGTCTGAGAAAAAGCTTACTAAATTACTACTTCTAAAAGGTCTTTCAGCATACCTGATCTAGTTTTCTCAGAAGACATCTCCTGCTCAATCAGAGGAAGTTAATAAGTGCTCTACAGTGATTAAGTTAAGATATGTGCTAGGAGGTGTGTTTAGCATAATGGTTATTGTCATAAGAAATCAAATCCTGAATGAGGTTATCTTTTGCATTTCACTTCACACTAATGCCCTTGGGAAAGGTATGAGTCCAACTACTCTCCCCTTAACTATGAGTAAATAGTAGGATAGACTGATCTTTAGCCTTGGTAAGGCAACCAGTCTAGGTGAAGAAAAACTCAATTCAAACCTGTTAAACTCTGCTTAAAATATGTGTCACATCCTGTCGATGACAGAGGGGTTGGGTAAATTCATACATCATGTACTAGCCCCATTTGAGAATTCATTCTTATGTTATATAATTTTTTTGCAAGTATAAAAGTTGAGACATATTTCATGTATAAATCACAAATATGTAAGAGTAATTCAATATAAAATTTCTCCAATCTTCACTTCCTTAACCAGCTGACAGTATTGCAACATTTGGTTGACATTTTAAGACTGGAAGTGTACAAGATAAAGAGTGCTCTGATTGGCCATGTTTAACTTCCAACATTTCAAGTGATATGTCCAAGCATTTAATTCACTAACCTAGGAAATCTCTCAGTAAGCTTTTACAGATTGTATCTATTGTTTTTAGATTTGAAATACTAGAATGAGTCAAAAGTTTTGCAATAATTTGGTACATGTATATTTTACACTAGTTTGTGACATGTATATCATGTGACCAAGGCCATTCAAGCCATGGAAGGTATTATTGTGGTTGTTTGTACACATTGTGCATTGCTTCACTTCATGTGTTATTTGAAAGCCACCCTCGAATTGGGCCATAACACCATGGAAGCTACCAAAAACCTTTTTTGTGCAAAAGGTGCTGCTTGAACCTCACTAATCAGGCAAGGTCAGGTTGGCATAAAACCCTGGATACTGAGCCATAGAGGCAAATCTGGCAAGTAACCCTTGGAGAGTATCTGTTTTGCTTATCTCACAGTCCAATGTGGTTTGTTCACAACCCCAGTAAAAAAAAAAAAAAAAAAAAAAAATACCCGGAGCTTCCAAATGCTTTACATTACCAAAATTTTGCAAAACTTTTGACTCACTCTAGTAAAACAACCAAAAAATATGTTTGGACCTGACAAAGAGAATATTTGACTGAGAATTATGGAATTATTAGTAGATGAAATTAAAGACTCTTACATTTTCATACTGAAAAAAAATTTTACATGTGAAAAGGTGTATGTGGAGTGACTTTGTACTGCAGAATGTCAATAAGAACCACACTTGTATGACATGTGCACTGAAACTTGTTTATTATCTACTTATGTATGAAATGCAATATACTGAGTGTTTCAAAAAATTGGATATTATTTGCGGTGTACTTGGCAGGAGAATTAGGTAAATAAATCTGTAAAATCCACAATCTATTCAATCTTCTCTTTAGATAAGATTGTCATTAGCCAGTGCAATGATGTAGTCTTATATGACATTATTTTTATCACTTTTCACATCCCTGTATTAGTAAAAAGAAATAAAAAAGCCAATCCCTTTGTATTAAACTGAAGGATCACTTCATAATTGTACTTAAGATTACACAGTTTTTGTGTAACCACATCAACTGCTTATACTTTAGTCATTGCTAACAAACAATCCTTTTATTTACTTTTGTTTAAGCCCAAACTTAGCTTTGTACAATATACACTCGTACATTAAAAAGTGTTAACAGCATCAGTTTTTGTTTATATGGTTTGTTGTTAGTTTTATTGCATGCCAAAGTCAATTTAACTGTTATGATCTTCAATTATATGCAAAGGTCAGCTGAAAAGTTCATAGGTTGATCAAGAATATAGATATGACCAAGTGAGATTAATTTTTCAGCAGTCTCCCTTGTGATCCACACACTTCTTCCATCAGTGTTGCACTGCTTGGATCTCATCCAGATTTATGATTTAACACAATAGTTTTATTGAGGCCAAGTGATTTATTTTATATAAAAAAATTAATATGTATCTCAAAAATCATAAGTGTTGAAGATTAACATTTCTATACTTTGACTTCTGAGATACACTCTGTGTGTGTGTGTGTGTGTGTGTGTGTGTGTGTGTTATTAGTATTAGATAATAATACTTGCAACTATACTATGTGCTAATTATTTGGAGCTATAATTATTTACCAATGACTATCATTAGTTACTTGAAACTATATTTTAAAAAAGACTTTAACATTAAATAACCAAACACAAGTTGACTTGCCATAAAACCAACCAACTTGACAATCTATACTTAAATAGTTCCATAATTTATGATGGGAATTATGCTCATTTACTAAGGCGCAATGCTGTTATATTGATGAGCAATGCTTCTATTTTTTGTCCGTAGTTGAATTAAGTATATTGAAGTGCAGCATTGAAGTTATCATTATTATTTTTTTATCTTATTGCTCTTGCAAGTTGTTTTTCACTGCAAAAAATATCCATTTCTCTTTCTTTAACACCTATACTAAAAGAACATTTTGATGTGAGAATTATCTAGTGTACAGGTATCAAGAATTTTGCAGGCAAAAAGGAAATGTTTATTTCCTTCTTTCATGTGTTTCTGCTACAGGAACTTTTTAACAGCTTATGATAAAAGATGATTTTTTTTTCTCTAATCTTTTTTTTTTCTGTGATGTACACATTTTATTTGATGGGGAGTTGTGTTACTGCTGCTGTTATGTGTCCCTCTTTGTTATTTTTTTGTTATTTCTCTTTGTATGCCATAATTTTATCTTTCAGAATCAAGATACAACTACACAAAACTCAACATTCAGACAATCATAGTACAATGCTTTTGCACCATACCATGATTACTTTCCTTTTCTGGAAAAGACCCCCCCCCAACAAAAAAAGGGATGTCCTGAGTATGACACTTAATGGCATCTAATGGTGAAGCTCCATTCTGAAGATCTGGAGAGTATAGAGTACTTCTTCACTGCTATTACTCCAGGTACATTCTGACCTAGAGTGGTAGTATCTGTTAGGCTCCCATCTATTGATCAAATAGTTCTGTTTGAAAATTATCTGTATTATATAGGAATACTTGAAACCATATAATTGGTTGAAAAGACACAGATTTCAGCATTTAAAAAGCCTAAGAAGGGTTAACATAGCATAAAACCATCTGTAGGTCAAATAGATCTATTTAAGAATTAATCAAATTTTTTCCTAACTGTTAGATCTAAAAATGTAGAAAGGCATGCCTGTTATTATCTTTAGCCTATATAATTTACCAGGTGTCTTTTACCTTTTACTTATCACCTTTTTACCTTTTTTTTATTTATCCATTCATTATAGATGACTGGGCCATTAAGAGAAAAAGTTACAAAATTTCCCCTGATGGAATAAGTCACTTTATACATAGATTGTTAGTTTTGACTATAATTTTCTTTCACCCCACTTTTTTTTTCTTTTCTTTTTTTTTTTTCAAGATTATGATTGCTCTTTTATTGCAATTTCTTCAGGTCATTTACAAGATGAAGGAACAATATATATCAGAAGCAACAATAAAGGATAAAGTTTTATTGAGAGTCCAGCTCATGTCCCATGATGTCTCAGGAAAGCCAAATTATCCATGCTAGCTGCTTTACCACAATTGCACACGAACCATTGACATTGCAGAAGATGAAAACAAAGAAGATAAAATGCATAATATTTGTGGTTTTGTGCCCGGCCCTGCTGGTAGCTTGGTCACTACACGACAGGTTCATTATACTCACCCCCTTGGCTACTTTGCAAAGGACACACTGAATTAGCAACCTCACTACACAATATTTGAAATATTGTCCGATAATCTCATAGACATTATCTCCTCACAAAATGTGGAAAGACAAGCCCTGTATTGTCTTTAGCTTCTTTTCCACCATCCCCCTATATTTTCTCTATTTAATCCATATAAAACAATGATTTACCTAAGCACTGCTTTATAAACCACATATCTTACAGCTTTAAATGTTTGTTTTTTTTAAGAACTTGGATTTGTCTACTGTCTTCACATCTACTCAGAGCTACATAAAGCTACTTAATACATATTAACTAGTACGATATTTCCGAATTATATCATATATTGCATCATACTTATCACAACCCTTATCTATTACTGTTTGCTTTTTACCTGGTATCTTTTTCCTTTTACTCATTGTCCTTTATATTTTACCTTTTTATTTATCCATTTAATGTAGACAATCGTTCATTAAAAGAAAAAATTACAAAATTTCCTCTGACAGAATAAGCCAACTTATATATCTTATATTAGATTTATCTTAACCTCATTTTGACTGCACTTCTGCCCTTCTCTTGGATAATACTAGTGGCATGGTCAAGAGAGACTTACTGCATGAGCAACTGCCAGTCTGCCATACAACCATATCCAGATCTAGATCTATTGTCTTGTAAGTTTAACAAGATTTCACAAACTGGATGGAATACAAATCAAATATAAAATTCAACACACTTATCATACAGTTACCATTATGCCCATAAATATCAAAGTAATAAAATATATATATTCTAACTATGGTTGTTAAGTGAATATTTAATTAAAAAAAAAAAAAAAAAAAAGATGCAAAACACCATTTTACTGAAAACGATGTCAGCATATGCATCGGTAAAGTGTAGAATATTATTGTCCATGTTAATGTCCATGTCGAAATCTGATCTCTGATGAAATAAAACAGGAATTCTATAAAGCTGTAACTGTATCAATTCTACTGTATGGTTGCACCACTTGCACTTTAACAAAATGACCTGGAGAAAAAGCTGGATGGGAACTATGCAAGAATGCTGCGTGCTATTTGAACAAATTTTAGAAGCAGCACCCCATAAAACAGCAGTTGTATGACCATTTACTTCCTATCTCAATCCATTCAAATAATGAGCAAAACTTGCTGGATACTGCTAAACTCATAATGATATTCTTCTATGAATTCCTATACATAAATACACAAGCATTGGCTGACTAGCAAAAAAACTGACATTCTTCAGATTTATGCTGACACTGGATGCCATCTAGAGGACTGACTAAGAGCAGTGGCCAATAGAGACTGCAAGAAATAGTCAAGGGAATCATTGCTGTCAGCACACCTTGCTAATGACGATTTTGTTCGATTGCAAGCTATGAAGGAAGCCTCAAGAGACTAATCCTTCTGCTTGCCTTTCTACATATCAGTCTCAAATAACCCTTAATTATTGGATGAATGCTGTCATTACTATTGTGGTGAAATTTCTTGCTCACATTAATTAGTAAGTCTGATCTGTAAATGTAGAACAGCTGATGGAAATGCTTAGGTTAGCCATGTTATTTGGTATTTGAAGAGTCTTGCTCATTAAGAAATCGGTTAAGAACTAGTACATAAAAAAAAAAAAATGTACCTCTTTCTGTTTTAAGGTTCTACCAGTTGGCTCTTGGCCTTAATACTAGGATGACTGATTGAAAATTTTTTTTGTCCAAAATTAATTTTTAGTAGCAAACTGTATTATTGCATTGCCCAGTCAGGTGGAGCTGTAGAATACACCGACTGCTTCTCTGCAGAGGGTTAAGACCCCCCCCCCCAATGAGTGTCCTGGATATGACACTAAACAATCTGATGGTGAGGTTCCAGCGATGCTGGAGCTTTGGGGAATGTGGAGTATCCCTTTATTGCCATTGCTCCCAGGTCCACTCTGGCCCGGAGTGGTAGCACCTGATAGGGTCCTATCTATGGGTTAAATAGAACTAAATGGTGGTTGGCGTTTACCGTTTTTATACATTTAAACTGCGTATTTATGCTGAACTGGATTGTTTAAAATAGAACTGTTTTGACATTAAAACTGCGTACTAATGCTAAACTGAATTGCTCGAAATAGAACTGTTTTGACCCCTAAACTGTGTACTTATGCTAAACTGAATTATCTAAAATAGAACTGTTTTGACATTTAACTCTGTATTGCCCAGTCGGCTGGGGCTGTAGAATACACTGACTGCACCTCTGCAAAGGGGTAAGACCCACCCGCCCAACGAGTGTCCTGGATATGACACTAAACAGTCTGATGGTGAGGTCCCAGTAATGCTGGGGCCTTGGGGAATATGGAGTACCCCTTCATTGCCATTGATCTGAGGTCCATTCTGGCCCTGTGTGGTAGCACCTGATAGGGCCCTATCTATGGGTTAAATAGAACTAACAGCATACTTATGCTAAACTGAATATCTTGAAATAGAAATGTTTTGACAACTGAACCGTGCTTACATTTAAACTGCGTGCTTGTGCTAAACTGAATTATTTCAAATAGAACTGTTTTTTGACATTGAAACTGTATTTACACTAAACTGAATTGTTTAACATAGACCTGTTCTAACATGTAATTGTGGGTAAACAAAATCTGTACTTTTACTAAACTGAATTAGCTGAAGTAGAATTGCTTGATTAAACTGAATAGCTCAAAATAGAAGTGTTTTTTTACACTTAAACTGTACTTACATTTAAACTGCGTGCCTTTACAAAACTGAATTGTTTTAAATTGAACTATTTTTGACATTGAAACTGTACTTACACTAAACTGAATTGTTATATATATCTACTTTGAAATAGAAATGTTTTTGACAATTAAACTGTGTACTCATGCTAAACTGAATTGTTTTAAATAGAACTGATTATTTACATGAAAATGGATTTGGCATTGAATAACCTACAAAGGTTGATATGCCATAAAACCCACCAAACCAAACCTTATTATTTTAGGAAGGATAGTTTTGATTTATAAAGTACTAGATAACCAATGAAATCTGTAGTATGAATTTTAAAAAAATGTGTGTGTGTGTGTGTATATATATATATATATATATATATATATATATATATATATAATCTTGTCTATGCCCTGTTGACAGTGCATATAATATACTGATTTTATTCTCTCTAGAGAAGTAAGCTCCCCCTCCCCCCAAAAAATGTATGCCCTGGGTATGATACAAAACTTCATCTGATTGTGAGGCTCCAGTTCTGGGGACTGTGGAGCACTGCTTCATTGGCATTACTCCTAGGACTACTCTGACCTGGAGTCATGTAATATCTGTTAGGGTCCATTTAAAAATTATTCATATTTGATTGGACCATGTGCAAAAAAAACTCTTGAAAAACAACTGCACAAAAAACGTAAATGTGAACATACAATATGAAAATGAGCATAATTCTAGACATAAAATAACCTTAAACAGTTTGACATACTGTTAAAATCAAACAGTCAATAATCTTGTAAAATAAAGTTTGTATAAATTTCTTTCAATTTTGATTTGTAAGTCTTAAATTTTTTAACCTATAAATCTGATATTTCATGCTGTGTGCTATTCTGCTGTTAGCCCAATATTTTGAACAGAGTAGATCCTTTCAGTGTTTGTTTTGGGTTTTTGGGGATTTTTTTCTAAAATAGAATGATGGGATAATTTTAAACAAACATGCATATAACCTGAAATGAAGTCTGAATTTGTTTTCTGCATTTTGTGAGTTCAGTTACATGTCTGAGGTCACAAAGTTTAGAGGTTTAAATGTGCCCTGTTGAAACAAGATATTAGCATTTTTCTTTTTAAATAAAATGATCTGATATGAATGCTCATTGAAAGTAACTTGTTAATTCAAAAGTTTTATACAAATTAATATACTAGATCTGATTGATGTTATCATTCAATTAGAATTCTAACTTATGGCAGACCTGAAACTATGGAATAGCTTTTATACTTATTTTAACAAATCACTCTATTTGCTTTGGGAGAGTCCATGTAGCCAAGTGGTTAACAGGCTGGACTCCAACAGCATAGTAATCAAATTCAAACTCTAGTTGTGCTATTATGTTCACTTTCAAACTAATACCCTGAACCCTCTTATCCACCCACCTGGCTTTATGTTAAATAGTACTACTACTGTTCTTTTACAAGGATGGATTTGGGATTAAATAACCTACACCTAATATTTATTCATATAGATATTTCTGTTTGAGACTATTAGTCAGATTAGGGATTGTTTCTTAGGGCTGATACCTTGTAATCCAGTATAACTTGTTTCATGTTACTTGGAGATGAGATAGATACTGCTAAGAACCATAATTGTCCTGAGAGATGCCATAAAAGGAAATACTTTGCATTATGCTTCACTGACCTTATAGATTATAGAGAACATCCATCAGCATCCATTCAATATTGATTGTTTTAGATTTTATCAACTTTTGATGACTTGTGAAAGGTTGTTATAAATTCATCATAATAAATAAACAATTATCTATTACCATTTATCTGTGAGACTTAGAAAAAAAGTTGCCATGGTTATTTTTGAGCTAGATGAAATTATTTATTAATTTATTCAAAATTGTAAACTTTGCCTTGATACTTAGAATCTAAGCAGGCAGTATTTGTGTCACTACCTAAAAGTACATATATCCGGGTGGCCTGAGTTCCTGCTATGGAATACCTATTTCTACATTGCTATTGCCTAGCAAATTTTTAATGTTATCCAATAGATTACAACACTTTACTTTATCAGCTATTTTTTAACCAGAAACCCAAAAAGGAGGGGTCTTTGTGCAGGAGAGGGCATCTCAAGGCTCTAAGAGTTAAGATGAAAATTTATGGTGTACCAAATGTAAACAATACATCTTTCTTTTTATGAATGCTTTGGGTGATGATGTTTTCATTTGTTTAGTTTCTCACCCCTCAAGTTTTAGCTTCATGTCTGATTTTATGACACTTGATGTCAATTTACAAAGTAAACTTAATGTAAACGACCCTGACTATATGTCCTATATGTGTGTGTGTGTGTGTTATGACCGATTAAGGTTCAATAAATAAATAACTCAACACGTAGATATGAGTGCCACACAAGTATATCCAAAAGTCTCTGAGGAGGGTTCTCCTTGGTTCAACATACATGAAGACAGGCAAGGTGCTTACTACAGCTGCTGCTCTCCCAGCTTAGTTCTTGATTAATATTCTCTTTGGGTAAGTCTATTATTCTGGTCATAGGTGAGTCACCTACAACATATATATCTCCTTATATTATCCAATGCCAAGTCAGCTAATAGTGGGAACGATTTTATTTTTGGATTTTCTTCCTTCAATATCCACGTAATGCAAAATCCAAAAGAGAGCTCAATGTAAAATAATGATGAATTAAAAATTCAGAGCAAAAAATTCCATATAAAAGAAAAAACCTTAAAAATTACTCATATTTTTTGTAATAATATTTATTTCAACAGACCCTGTATTTTTTCAAAATGTTAGATCAACATCTTCAGATCTGAAGATGCAGATCCAAAAGCGAAATGAATTTATTATTATCTCTAATTTTCTTGTTTTTAAAATATATATATATATATATATATATATATATATATATATATATATACACACACACACCTTTAAAAATTACTTATATTTCTTTGCAATATTTATTTCAGCAGATCCTATTTTTTTTAAAAAATAGGATCTGCTGAAATAAATATTATTACAAAAAAAATATGAGTAATTACTAAAGTTTTTTCTTTTTATATGGTGTGTGTGTGTGTATATATATATATATATATATATATATATATATATATATATATAAAAATTTTTAAAAACAAGAAAATTAGAGGTTGTATTCAATTATAAATTTATTTCACTTTTACAAGCTCATTAGATGGATTTTAAAATCAAAATGAGGTTTGGTTTGGTTTCTTTGTTTAATGGCATATCAACTTTTGTGGGTTATTTAATGCCATTCTTCTAGAAGAACAGTAGTGGTACTATTGAACCCATAGCTGGGAGGATAAGAGGGTTTATGCTTTTCCCCCAGGGTATTTGTCCAAAAGTGAATGTAATAGCACGACTGGAGTTCGAACTCGCTTACGATTCTGCAGTCCATCGCTTTAACCATTACATCACAAGAACACCCTCAAAATGAGGGTTCAATTTATTTATATATATATATATATATAAGTAAATTGAACCCTCATTTTAAGGCAACCTGATATGAACCACTTTTAAAGTCAATTTGTTTTGGGTTTTTTTTGGGGGGGGCCAAATATTTCCTAAACATACCAGATCTAAATATATAACAAAAAATTATTTTTCAGATAAATTGTAAAGGGACATGAACACAAGGTATAATTTACATTCTAAATTGAACATCAGCTATCATGAAAGTTGACAGAAAGTCGGTATCCTGTTATGCATTACATATCTAATGTAAATTGAAATTCCACACTAGGATCACTCGATCTCCTTTTTTTAATTTTTCTCATAAATTAAAAAATTTCCAAAGCAATTAGTTGCATTTGAACATAGACTTTAAATACATTTAAAAAAAACTATTTACCAATAAAATTACTCTATATCAATTATCAAAATCTTAACCCCATTTCTTCTTTTCTTTTCATGATCATTAAAACTGTTCCTTGGATGATAGCTTCATATTTCACTCCATCCCTTATTACAAACTTAAGTTTACTTGGAATTTATCTATGTAGGGGAACAGGCATGTCCACTCTTTGGTAAACACAACTGCTCAATCTGAAATAGCTGAAGATTTCCTCTAAGGTTTACTCTTTACTAACATTTACTTTTCTTTTATTTGTACCTTTTTTTGAATAAATGATAAAGTTTTTTTTTGGGGGGGGGTAGGTGGGATGAGAAACTTGTTATATATTTTACTTACTTTGCTTTTATAGTCATGCTACCTGAGAAGAAATCAGCTGTTTATATTTATCATGCTGACACAATTACTCAGCTGGCCTCCATTTTTTTATCCAAACCATTCCTATTAGAGTAATAACAACTAGAACAATGTTTATCTGTCTATCCCAAATATGTCGTGTTGACTAATGTTATCAAGAACAGCAATTGCCTGTTTGTGTGTGTATGTTTTAATCTATGACATTTGAATATTGCCGGTTTCTAGCATACAAGATTGACTACATAAACATTTTTTTCTTTGTCATCTGACTTCCTTCCTAGAATGTAGAATAATTTGACTTTTAGGTCTTCAAAAATATTTTTGTATGTGTGTGTATGTATGTATGTATGTATGTATGTATGTATGTATATTTTTTTTTCTTCGTGTGTATGTGTGTGTATATATATATATATATATATATAAAAACTCAGGCCATTGGCCTAATGAGTACACTATTTGCCAATGGTCCAGGAGTCTGGGATTCAATCCCAGGTAGTCATACCAAAGACTCAAAAAATGGTACTTGAAGGTAAAATGGAGCAATCCAGGGAATGGAGTAGTGCCCTCCCCTATAACATGTTATTATAGCTATTGAAAAGGGAGCCTTTGGGTTGCCCTTGACTAAGGTTACCATCTTGTGTGTGTGTGTGTGCATATATATATATATATATATATATATATATATATATATATATATAAATACCGGGACATTGGCCCAGCGGTTAGAGTGTTCGCCAATGGCCTGGGAGACCTGGGTTCAATCCCAGGTCGAGTCATACCAAAGACTTTAAAAATGGAACTTGATACCACCTTGCTTAACACTCAGCATTATAAGGTACGGTTCAAGGGTAAAGTGGAGCAATCCTGGGAATGGAGTAGCGCCCTCCCCTACACCTTGGTGTAGTAGCTATCGAAAAGGGAGCCTTCGGGTCACCCTCGACTATGGTCGCTAACTTTACTTTACTTATATATATATATCTCCAGGTATTTCAAATTGTGCAGTTGTTTACCAAAAAGTGGACATGATTTTCCCCAAAATAAATTTCAACCTAACTCAAGTTTGTAATTAGGGATGAAATATGAAACTATCATCTAAGGAACAGTTTTAATGATCAGGAAAAGAAAGGATTGGAGATAAGGATTTTGATAATTGATATAGAGTAATTTTATCAAATTCTTTTTATGTAAAATCTACATTCAAAAGTGACTAATTACTTTGATTTTTTTCATTTTTGACAAAAATTCTTAGAAATGAGCTTGAGTGAGCTGACCATAGTGTGAGATTTCAATTTTCAATAGATATAATGTAAAAATCTTTTTTCTTTTTTTTTCTTCTGTTGTTGGTCCAATATAATAATATATAATAATATATATGTTGGTTCAATATAATAGGTCCACTTAGAGATTTGTATTTTTTAGAATTATTTTTGTTCTTACATAACACATTTCCAGCTTGTTGCTCTTGTCAGAGAACATATGTGGCACAAGATCATATGAATGGGGCACTTATGTAGGTTTGTCAGTCGAATGTTTTTTCAGGTTTTGTATTCGTTTATATAGAGGTCATTGTTTTGTGTTAGATTTCTCTTCCTCCTCCTCTCTTTCCCTTTCTCAGAAAGTTTTTTTACTGGTCTGTCCTGTAGAGTATATTATCCCAATTAGCCTTTGATATCTATATAAACCAATACAAAGCCAGAAAAAACATTTGGCTTACAAACTACATGAGTGAGTTTGAGTTTCATTGGGTGCCCCATTCATATGTGCCACATATGTTCTCTGACAAAAGCAACAAGCTGGTAACATGCCCGTATATACAAACGAAATGATTCTTTAAAAAATAACAAATCTGGACCTATTATATTGAAATATATACATTGCTATTTATAAATAAAAAGTGCTCAATATTAGTGATGAAACATGTAGATCTTAGTTTAAAGAATATAAATACTGTCTTAATAACTGTCAGTTTCTTGCCAAAGTGATCATCAGACTGAGAGGTTTCCACATGGTGGGTATCCCTTTTGATATTGTGACATATTATGGATACCCACCATGTGGAAAACTTTTAGTCTGATGATTACATAGGCAAGAAACTGACAGTTGCCAAGTAGCATTGGCTATATGTCAGTGCTATTCTAACTTACCATAATATCTATATATATAATGTGTGTGTGTGTGTGTGTGTGTGTGTGTGTTAAAGAGAGAACAACTTAATATTATAACAGTTAAATTTTTGTGTTTGGTGGATAAATGCAGAAGGAAGCTTAAAGAATGAAACAAATAACCAAACTGGAAAAAGTTATATCCAAATCTTATAGCACAAAAAAGTATGAAGAAGAAATTTATAAATTTTTATGTATAAATAATGAGTATTAAATAATAAATTAAACCTGGCTTAATATCAGGTATTACATTATTTATTATAATTCTTACAATCTTTTGTGTAAAAGAAAAAAAAAGATATTAGATAAATGATCTATCCAGGCCCATGTAACATATGACCTGTGACCCAAGCCTTGCATAGATCAGACCTACCACCCTGCTGACCTTGTAAGATCCCTTTTCTACAACCTGATCATTTGAAAACTTATCAAACATTTTCAAATGAACATATTAATAAGCCTATCTCATTCTTAGCAAATATAATATGGTCAGATGAAATAAAAATAAGTTTTAGAGCAATAATAAGAATTTTGGTTGCAGATGTCAAGATGAGGGTTTTGATAAAAAAAAAAATTTCAACTACAAAACATAATGTGAAATATTGTACTTGGTGTCTGTCTACCAAAGGAACAGGAAGCTTAATAAAAGTTAATGATATAATGAAAGAAGAGGATCATAGTGAAATATCGAATGTCAGTTTAAAAGTGACTTAAACATCTGAAAGTGAAAGCATGGTTGGAGCTGTATGCATGACAATGATCTGAAACAAACTTCTAAATTAGTCCAAAAATAACTCCACAATAAGAAAATGTTTTACTGTAGCCTTCAATTTGAACCTGAATCTAATTGAGAATTCATGGAAAACAAACAAATCTTTGACAACTTGAAGATTATGCTCATGAAGTGTGATGAAATATCCTTACAGATGTTTGTTTTAATCCAGTAATAGAATATCAAAAAAGATTAGAAAAATTTATAGTTTAAGATATTTTTTAAAAGAATATACAATTGACTATTAATTTCATTGTGCCATTATTTATTTATTCACTTTTGTACTTACAATTATTTAAAATTGAATTTTCTGTTTATACATTTTTTTAATCTCATTACTCTGTCAATTTTGCAGGAAATCTTTACTCCTCAATTATTTTAGGGATTATTTTCAATTAGGAAAAAAATAAACTGTGCCAATAATTTTTCATTTTAGCAAGCATTATATTATGGATTTTATATAGAGTTTCAAAAAATTTATCATTTCATAATCTAATAATTTGACCAATTCTCATGCAAATGATCTCAAATATTAACTGCGTGTATTGAAACAAATTAAAATTCTATGTTTAATGTCTTTTCTTTTCCAATAAATGGTATTTCTATACTCGAAAAGAAAAAACATTAAACAGAGAATTTGAGTTATTTCTACTCATGCTATTCAAATTTGAGATCATTTTAACAAGAATTGGTCAAATTATTAGATTATGAAATTATATCAATTTTTCTTAAGTGTGTGTGTGTGTGTATATATATATATATATACATACACTAGCAAGGATATGACATTGTTTTGGGGGGAAAATTACTTCATATATAACAATACTAATTGCACAAAGAATTTTCAATAAAATCAAAGTTCATACATGTTTTGGGATATGGTTTCGTATGTGTGAAAGATATTTTAAAATTACATGTTCATTTGCAATTTTATAAATGAAATAAATCAAATTAATTAAAGGGGACTGTAATAATACTTAAGAACCTTTTTTTTCTCCAAAATTCTGGATGAAAATGTCTTCATTAAAAAAAGATAACTGTCCTTTATTTAATAATTACTAAAAGTTTTATTAAAATTCAGTTATTCTTATGGTAATTTTTTAAAGAATTGATATGTTTTACAACTGAAAACTTTCCTATCCTGTGTTTCCTCTGTGAAGAATTTTTAAACAGAATATTTCCAATCCTCTAGATTCTTTAAAGAAACTTTAAATCAGTATTTTAGAATCTTATTAAAGGCATGAAGTATTTGTTGATAAAAATTAGAATTTTTACAAGTTGAGGAATTTTTTTCTGTGATATTGAAGAAATTTGTGTAGCTTTATACTTTACAGCCTTTGTCAAACGTTATCTTTTGAATCTATTTCCACATTAAGTTAGGATAATCATGTAAATAAAAACTTTAAAGTATTTTTATTCATTTATTGGCTTTTTAAGGAGGTTTTATAAAAATCCATTTTAAACTTGGTAGATGTTTCTGATTTGAAAAAAAGTTTACATAAAGAACTTCATGAATTAAAAATAATAGATTGAAAAAAGAATTATTTCATGCTATTTTAACAGCAAAAATTATCAAAGATCCTTTTTTTTTTTTTTTTTTTTTCTTTTTTTTTCCTGCTATATAGTTTATAAAAAGAAAAAAACATACATTTCAATCTCCATGGTACATTATCTAATAATCTGAAGGAAATTCTGAATAAAAAACAATCAGCAAGAAAAGATTTAAAAACAGCAGATTTTATTCCAAAAGTCCAAAAAGTCTGTTCCTTTAAAATGTTTAGCAATATTTAGAACTGCTGAGTTGGTTTATTGTTTTTTGTTTAATTTTTTGCCTTTTGGGACTTCAAATGACCACTTCATATAGTGTGTCTGTTAAGTAGCTGTCTGGTGAATGTTCTTGCTAATAATTATGTCAATAGGCCCTGTTATTTTAATGTTTATCATGTATCACACAAAGAGAATTATATATATATATATATATATATATATATATATATATATATATAAGGATCATTAAATAAGTTTCCAGGCTTTTTTCGTATGGTCACATTTATTGATAGTACACACATGAAACTCTAGTCCCCTTCGAAGTAATCTCCTCCAGCTGCAATACAATTGTTGCACCGTTCAACAACTTCTGGAAGGCCCCATGGAAGTCCTCTTGTGTGAGCCTGTCAATGACCTTCGTCACAGCCTCTTTCATCTCCTTAATTATCTTATAACAACAGCCTCTGAGCTTAGGGAATAAGCAAAAGTCACAGAGAACAAGGTCTGGACTATAGGGAGGATGAGGAACTGTCTTGCCTATCTTGGTCAAATAGTCCGTGACAAGGATGCAGTTGTGGACTGGTGCATTGTCCTCATGGAAATGCCACTGACCCGATTTGAAGAGTGCTGGCCTCTTCCGACGGAATCTCTTCCTGAACTCCCTTAAAGCCTCAACATAGTAACCCTAACCCTTTAGCCAATCAACTCTGGTGTATTGACTTCCTTACTCCTCCTACACCTCTCATCATCCCTCACAGACTCGCTGCCTTTCTTGAATCCCATATGCCACTCAAAAACTGATGCTCGATTCATACAAGATGGTTGAAAAGCAGTCTGAAGCATTCCATACGTTTCTGTGGCATTTTTTTCCAAGTTTAAAACAGAATTTTATTGAATATCGTTTTTCCTCACATCCAGATTGCATTTTTGAAATTCACCTGCTGTGACAATCAGGCCATAGTAGGGTGTATTCCAATTCCTGCAGTAGCTGTTCATTTGAACATGGTATCATAAAAATTGGTCAGTCATCACATAAGATGTATAGCAATAACATACTGAATTTTCAAGAATCTACGACAGTTTTAAATGCCTGTACAAAAAAAGTATGGAAACTTATTGAATGGACCGTGTGTGTGTGTATGTATATATATATATATATATATATATATATATATATATATATATATATATATAATTAGAACAGAAAATTGCTGAGGTTTTTTGTTAATGATACTGTTCCACACAAACTGAATTTCTCCTTCTTGAATTGAAATACTGTATGGTTTGCAGATACCTCAGGTATTTGTGATTCATCTGATCAAACATTCTTTAATGACAGTATAGAACAGTTCAGAATACACTGACTGTAAGACCACCCCCACCAAAAAAGGGTGTTCTCGGTATTATACTAGACTACATATGATGGTAAGGTGCCAGTTCTGGAGTGTAGAGTAACTCTTCATTGCCACTACTCCTGGATCTGCTTTGACTCAGTCCCATCTATGGATCAAATAGTTTTTAAGAATTTTTGTTATTTATTCATGATTTAAAATATTTATATTCTATTTGACCTTGTTCCAAAAAATCCTCTTAAGAAACAACTACATAAAAAATGTAAATATGGACATGATTTTTTAACCTCTAGGCATAAAATAACCCTTGATAGGTTGGCATGCTCTTAAAAATCAGTCAATCATGAACTGTTATATGAAAAATAAAGAATACTTTTTAGACACTTTGTATTTCTGGTCACTGTCATGTTTGTCTTTGAAGGCCATACATATAACAAAACTTGTTTACTTTCCCCATCATGACCTTGACCAGATAAATGTTTCTGGTTGAGAGCTTCCAGATTTAAAAGTCTTTTTTTTTTTATCTATCACACCATGAGAACTGTAAATGTTGCATTCAGATATTTACTTAAAATATCCAACTTTGAAATGGTAAATGAAATTTTGTTATTAAGATATTATGGATACCATTTTTTTATCATTTTCTTTATTTATTGTCTCTCACCTCTTTTTAACTATTATGACTAACATTTAAAGCTGTTCATTATTTGAATAAGTGACAGGTTTGAAATACTAGCTACTATAAGCAAAGCTCAACATGTATTTAGAAAATTCAGTTCTTGAGTATATGTTGGGTTCAATTTAAATGTTTTTTTTCCCATTATAAATCTATATTATAATGATCCAATTTTAGTATGTATGTAACCATGACACAGAAATAAGATTTTTGTTTGTGCATTTTAATGCTCTAATTGAGAGAAAACAATTTCCAATCTAATATTGTATGAAAAAAAGACAAGTCATCATCAGTATTGCAGAGACCTTGGCGGACATTGAAACAATCAATTATAATACAATACTTTTTTAATGATATCATACTTTTTTCTTTTTAAATGTTGAATCAGTTAATTTTTTTATTTAGTTCTTGAAACAACACGCAAGCTGAAATTTTTTTAAGTTATGCTGCCAACCAAGCATTAATCAGATGCTTCTTGGATCAGGTAGGGCTAAAACATCATTATCACTAAACTAGAGTGCCCTCAGCAGTACTTTACTATACCACCAAACTTTGTTGTTATATTATGGGAATATTACTGGCCCATTGGCCTAGTGGGTAGAATGTTCACCAATAGTCTGGGAGACCAGGGTTCAATCCCAAGTCAAGTCTTACCAGAGACTCAAAAAATAATACTTCCTTGCGTAACACTCAGCATTATAAGGTACGTATCAAGGGTAAGTGGAGTAATCCCGGGAAAGGACTATTGCCCACCCTTACACTTCAGTGTAGTGGCTATTGAAAAGGGAGCCCTTAACTATGATTGGCAACCTTACTTAGTTACATAAAAATGCTGCTATGTCATAATCCTTTGTTATATTGCCCAGTTGGCTGGGGCTGTAGAATACACTGCTTCTCTGCAGAGACAACCCCCACAAGCGTCCTGGATATGATACTAAGCAATTTGATGGTGGAGCTTTGGGGAATGCAGAGTACTCTTTTATTGCCATTGTTCCCAGGTCCACTCTGGTCCGGAGTGGTAGCACCTGATAGGGTCCTATCTATTGGTCAAATAGAACTAAACTGTTTCCTTATGCTAAACTGAATTGTTTGAAGTAAAACTGTTTATATGTATAAAAATGGATTTGGCATTAATAACCTACAATGGTTGATGCATCATAAAACCAAAGCAAGCGTTTGTTGTATCCATAACTCTCTAGCCAATGTAGTGAAGTTATGTAAGATTTAAATTAACTGCCAAGATAACACCATCAAAACTTTGCCAAGTCGGCTGGGGCTGTAGAATACACCAATTGCACTTCTGCAGAGGGATAAGACCACCCCCCAAATGAGTGTCCTGATATGACTCTGAACAATCTGATGGTGAGGTTCCGGTGATGCTGGGGCTTTGGGGAATGCGGAGTATCCCTTCATTGTCATTGCTCCCAGGTCCACTCTGGCCTGGAATGGTAGCACCTGATAGGGCCCTATCTATAGGTTAAATAGAACTAAACTGAACTGAATTGTTTGAATTAGAACTGACTAAACTGAATAACTTGAAACAGAAATCTTTTTGACAATTAAACTGTGTACTTAAATTTATACTACATACTTATGCTAAACTGAATTGTTTGAAATGAAAGTGTTTTTGACATTGAAACTGTACTTAAGCTAAACTGAATTGTTTAATATTGAACTGTTTTGACATTTAACTGTGTAATCTAAATCTGTACTTATACTAAACTGAATTAGCTCTGTTTGACTAAACTGAATAGGTTGAAATAGAAATGTTTTTGACAAACTGTGTACTTATGCTGAACTGAATTGTTTTGATATAGAACTGATTATTTGTTTAAAAATTGATTTGGCATTAAATAATCTACAAAGGTTGATATGTCATAAAACTCAAACAACTGACCAACCAACCATCAAAACTGATATGGAATTATATATGGTTTTTATGTCGAGCACCATTATGTATGTAAGGGCCTTATTGTTTAAAGATGTGAACTGCTGGACTGCCTACACAGGTGATTTGTTTATAGTGAAGGTTTGTGTAGAACCATCTTCACTTATTGAATGAGGTGATAAGAGAAAGATGGTTCACCAGTGTGCCACAGATTCTCTAAATAACACTCTAGGTTTTGAACTCAGAGTTCCAGACTAGCTGCTCTATCAAGGTTAAAGAGCCAGTCTGCCCTACTAATTTACTCATAATTTAGAGATAGCTACATGCCTTTGCCAAAGGCATTCAACTGCCACAATGTAGTTAGCAAGTTCAAACTCTAGTAGTGGTATTAAGTTTTCATTTGGACTAGTACCTTTGAGAAAAATATAACACACACACCCCCAAGCTATGGATTGAATCATACCACTACTGTTCTTCTACAAGGATGACTTTGGCATTAAATAACCAACAAAGGTTGATATGCTATTAAACAAAGAAACCAAACCAAAGGCATTAGCATAAAGTAAAATACAAACCACTTTTATTAGGATTTGAACTTGGCCCATTACACCAAATATACCTTCACATATAGTCAGTAGATTATCACATGGAGATGTGAAGTCTCAGCTATGCTTTTTTTTTTTTTTTTTTTTTTTTTTTTTTTTTTAATAAAAATGCAATAATCTTGTTTACAAACTTTGATACTACTATTCAACGTATATGCAGAAAGGTTGCAGCTTGTGTAAAGCATGGAAAATGAAAGCAGTGAGCCAAGTTTAAATTCCAGTCAAAGCTCTTAATATTCACTTTGCACTGATACACTTGGGAATGGTATCTATCCATCTTTTCTGTCTTTAGATATTGGTCAAGTTGTAGGATAGGCTGAATCTCTAGCCTTCATGGACAACCAGCCCTAGAGTAGGTCCAGATTTTCACCAGCTGCAACCCTAAGCTATGAGGGTTGGCTGAAAATTTCATAGGCTAACCAAGATACTCTCATGAAATGTGACCAAATGAGTTTTTTGTTTGTTTTTGTTTTTTTGGTTTTTTTTTTTTTTGCTGTCCACACACTTCTTCCATTGTTGTTGCAATTCTTGGATCCCATCAGTCAAAAGTCATCAACAACTGTCGACCTCTTCATATGAACATTTTAGTCCACTCTTGGATATGAAATGTGAGGTCCTTCTCCAAAAATTTGAGTAATTATACATTATGAATTAGTGTTAACAAATAAATATTAATGATAAAATTTTAAAAATGAGCCCCCAAGAGTATGTGGCTCTAAACTTTAGCTTTTGGGTACGTCCAACACTGAGCCTATATGAAGGACAACTCTAAATTCAAAACCAACAACCCTAAACAAATTGTGTTATATCTATTCAAAAGTAGACTCCGACTAGTGACTAGATAAAGTCTAACAAGATGCTACATGTAGTTGTTACCATATTTGATGGCATATAAGATGCACTGGGCAAATCAAGAAAAAACAAAGTACTAATATTAAAAGTGATGAAATTAATATAATGAATATTATCAATGATAATAATGATTTAAATAAGGACAATAGGTATATGAAAATTAATCTAAGCTAATAGGAGTTGCCTGGTGACTAATTTCAGCTATCACAAATTTTAAACCTACATATGGCATATAAGATGCAGGAGAATTTTAAAAGATATTTTTAGTTACAAAAGGGCACCTTACATGCTTTCAAATACAGTAATTGTCTCAAGCTTTCCTTGCCATTCGAGTTGAAGTGTAGCAATCAAGATAGTGTTGACATTAGTCTCTCCAGCATATTAACCTTTTTTTTTTCATCCTGGTAACCCATTTGATGTATACCAAAGACAAAAAAATGGCAATGTCATCATCATCAATATAGCTTTATATATGGACCACCTTAATGATGATTTGGGGAAGAAAAAAAAAATTTTTTACAATGAAAAAGATATGCCCTACACAATCCATATTAATGTGTTTACCCAACCCTTCTGCTATGTTCTTTCTCCTAGACCAAGGCTAAAGACCCTTGTCTGTCCTATTTACTCATAGTTGGAGAGGGAAGAGATGGATTCATGCCTTTCCCAAAGGGATTAGCATGAAGTGAAATGCAAACAGTCTCATCCAGAATTTAAATTTGGTTCACAGTCAATTTCCTATGACATTAACTGTTATGCTATACACACTTCTAAATTCTTATTATTCTGAGCTGAGCATACTCTTCCTCAATCCAAATGTTGTCACACATCCCACACATCTCATTACCAACTTCCTATAATCATCTTCTGTAAATATCTTGGGATTTTATCCCAACTTGAAAGCTTAAATAATAGCAATTTGTCAGATTCACTCAAGAGGGAAATCCCTCTGGCTTAAGTGCTGAACTGTAGCCTTGAAATAAGCAAGTTCAAACTCTAGTCACACTATTATGCCTACTTTCAGACTAATACTCTTGGGAAAAGTATGAAGCTCCATATCCCCCAAGCTATGGGCTAAATACTATCCCTGCTGTTCTTCCACAAAAATTTCTTTATTATTAAATATCTCAGAAAAGTTGATATACCATTAAACAAAGAAACCAAACAATCAGATTCACTTAGAAAAAGAAATATCTGTTTTTTGAGTTACATAATCATTTTTTGCTAATATTCCTGTAGAAGTCACAGCTTTAACAAACAATGTTTACTGGCTCGGCAGTCCCAGTCTAGCGTTCAGCTGGCTGGCAAAAAATAAAATGGGCTGTGACTCAATATGGACTTGTAACCACACTGAATGGGCTGGTATATATTTACACTGATATAGCCATTCCTGGGCTAATGACCAATCGCTGCCCAGGGAATGGACTCAACTGCATGTGCATAATGAAATGTCCGAGTGGCCATAAACCTTTCCCTTCCTCAGAGTTCTGATGAGCTTACTTCTGCATGTAACACAACTATGTGCTGACTCACTGTCATTAAGAGAGACCTAATACAATAGAACTTTGACAATTCCAATTGCCAAAGAAAGATACAACTCTCTGTTCAAATTTGATTCCCATCTAAATGAAGAGTTTTACAATTAGTTAGCAACTTGATCTGCTGATTGCTATCAAACAATGTGTAACATTACCATAACACTGGTATGACACTAAATTACATCTTGTGGTGAAGCCTCAGTTCTGGACAGCCCAATCAGCTGGAATTGTAGAATACAGACTGCATCTCTGCAGAAATGTAAGATCCTTTAAATAAGTGTCCTGGGTATAACAGTAAACTTCAGTGGTGGTGAGGCTCCTGGAGCTTTGGGAATGTAGAGTACTCCTTCATTACTATTTAGTAGTATCTGTTAAGGACCCAGCTATAGGTCAGAACTGTTTAACCATTTAACTGTGTGCAAACAAATGACAGTTTAAATTGAATTGTTAGTGTTACATAGAAATACTTGAAACTATTTAACTGTATCAACAAAAATGATTATTAAATTGGTGTAGTTACCTAGAAACCTATATTTGTTTGCGATTTATTAGTATTAGATAGGAATACTTGAAACCATATAGCTGTGTATAAATTATTTGTATCAAGAGTAGTTACTTGAAACTATAATTGTTAACAAATGATTATCATTAGACACTTGAAACCATATAATTGCTGGGGTGGGAGGCTGACTTCATCATTAAATAAAATGAGTTGACATACCATAAAACCAACCACCTATAACAATAGAATATTATATTACTCAGTAGTGCCACCAGGATGTGTGACCAACTATTTGAGTCTGTCTCTCTAATTGTTGTGGTATCATCCCTATTTCAATACACAATGGACTCTTCCAATAAAGATATGACATTTGACCGTAATCCAGTCTGGGAGTTTAGTAGCAAAAGCTGCACTGCCAACATTGTTTTACTTGTTTTCTGTAATATATAACTTATTCTTTTAAGTATATGTTTGTCTTATTTTATGCCCTTTTCTGAGGAAATGATACTAGCATACACATACACACACACACACACACACACACACATTATTACATATTCTGGATTATTTTTTGGTACTTTGAGATTAAACACAATATACCAATACAATCTATCACATCAGTTATAAGTAGCAAAAGTTTTAGCTAAAATTTTAATGCTTCATACCATAAAAATTCAGGAGCCATCATCAATAGAATAAAATAAAAATCTTCATGAAAGATAAATTACAAGCTCAAATAGCAAGTCATAACCCCCAATATATAAAAATTTATACACTAAACAAATTAGTGGATGGGGGGTAGTTAACTCGATGATAAATTTTACAAACAAAAATTTGGCTGTAGAATTTTTAGTATATAAGTTTATTCTAGACTGTACATTATTTTATATTGATTTATATAGGTATTGGCAACTTAGGAACCCATTTGAATAAGGTATCATGTTTTTCTGTTCAGCAAATCTAATAATCCTACCCAGGAAGTCCAAAAGGCTTGTACTAGACATGGAAATAGTCTTTGTTGGAATCTGGGAAATGTAGGGGAAGTCTCTTTTATATGATATGTATTGCAGTGTTAGAGGCAAAATACAACCAATTTTTTTCCTTTTTATGCTTATTAATTAGCCTGTTTTTCTTTTAACCTTTTTTTTTTTTTTTTATTTATTAAAAAAAAAAAAAAAAAAAATTCCATTGCTATCTTTCAGACATCACAAGGTTATTCAGTGTTTACACAGCCTTTCAGATACAGTCAGAAGTAGGTAGATAAAATGTGCTGGCCATATCCTTATCACTTGCTGATATTTTTTCTCTTATAGTCTGCCACAAGTGCCTCAACCCTGACCTAATAGAAGCTTACTCATTTGACAGTGTTAAGATAAAAATAAAAATATGCACTTTTCCTTCCTTGGTGACCAGGACATTTTTCATTTTTACTTAACTCTTAATAATAATAATTCTTTAATTAAAGGGTGGTTTATTGCAATCCATTTAAAATAGTTTGGTAAATATAGCATTTTATCATTTGCATGAGGTATGAAGATATATTAGAATTTTTGACCAAGATGCAATGACCGAACAAAATTTTGTATTTTGGTTATTGTAAATAGTTTATGTCCCATTCCTCATAAATATGTTGGACACTACTGTGAGGAAGTGAAAATATTCAAAGTAGTCACCACTAGCAGCTGTTACTTTCTTCATGCCACTGGCAAGTATTGCATTTTGTTAATGTTATAAAGATTTCCATTTCATTTCCACCCTCTGTTTTGGTTATTTCTCATTCAGTAACCTTTTTGTTAGGTTACAACAATTACAAGGGTGTTTCAAAAGTTTTCAATATTTTGTAAACATAAGGCACGACTTGGCATCTGAGGTTGTAAAGGTGATGAACTACTCTGGGCTATGAGATGCTGAACTCACCTGATACTCTCCAAGTTTGCCTCTCTGACTTGGACTATGGCCTTGGAATCCATGGTTTTAAGTCTACCTGACCTTACCTGATTGTCAAGGTTCTTGTAACCTGAGCAAAATTTCTTCAACCCTCTGGTTACTTTATTGTGATTAACTGTGCTTTCACCTTTTGCACAAAGAATATTTTTGGTTGCTTCTATAGCATTATGGCCCAATTTGAACTCATAAAATTTAAGTTTTCAAAATAGATGACACTGCGCATTTATCTGTGCAGCTTTCAAATCATATATGGAGTCAAGTGATGCACAATGTGTTAGCACACTGTTATATGACCAAAAGAGATCTCTTCTAATTTATTGTACACAGAAAATAATGATTCCAACTCGCGTCCACAATTCCCTGGATGTTATCGGTGCTGAGACTTTCTTCAAAATGGAAAAAGAGCTGTGCATAGGATCAGTGCATAGCAAAATCTTGATGAAATTTGTCAAAAAATAATTAATTTTTCGGCCAATCCGTGACCTTAGCATCGTTGCTATAACAAATAAGTGGCAAGAGTGAGTCTCCGTGCAAGATTCCTCTTTGGACATTTACCTCTACAAGGATTTGACCTCGCATTACCAATTCTGCCCTTCAGTTTTTCATCGCATTCGTGATGATGTTTATGATTTTGATGGATATTTTGTACATTTCAAAACACTCTATTATCCATGTTTTCAGGTTTAGATAATCAACCTTCTTATAGTCAATCTAGATTTTTTAATATTATTCTATCCTGGGCAAAATCTTACAGCATCATTTTAGAAACAAAGAAAACCCAATTTGATCCGATCAGAAGACAAAAACACTATAAAAGACAAATTTCTCGACAGATCAAAAGAAGGCAGACGACACCCACTGACTAGAACTTCAATTCTGAGAGAGAGAGAGCATAGGACATTTTTCTACTTTTTAATTCCATATCAACACGTTTATACAAACCTAGTTATTTGAACCTTATTCATTCTCAATACAATTGTTAAAGTTTTTACGTACCTTCCTGTTTTTTGTTTTTGCAACTGTGTTTTTGTTCTTTCCTTGCAACTATACACTGATATAACAACACCAAATACCATTGTACAACCAACCACAGCAGGTATATTCAACAGATTAGACTGCTTCAGTAATGAGATGTATACATCACAAACTAGCTTCATATGCAAATATTGCAAAACTTGATAACATTGTACTATCATTTGCATGAGGCATGAAGATATATTAAAATTTTGGGCTAAGGTACAATGACCAAACAAAATTTTGTTTCAAAATATTTTTGTTTTGTTTTGTTTTGTATTCTTGTTAGCTGAACATCATTATTTCTTTGGTGTAGTTGCTTTTGATAAATAGCCAGGCTACTATTGCAAGTTATTTTTTGTTATTTTTTGTTATTTTTTTTTTTTTTTTTTTTTTTTTTAAATAATACAAAATATTCTATTAGTTTTCATGTTTTGAATCAATAAATGTTACCTGCAAACAATTTAGAAATCCTTTTTATCTTTTACTTATATTTTTCTTCTATGTATTTACCTAACCCTTGTGCTACAAGCAGGATGTGACACAAGGTCATTTTTTAAATGGACTACAGCTGGTTTAAATTTAGTTTCCTTTTTCTTCTGGTTACTTAACAAGGCTAAAGAACCCTTTTTTCCTCAACAGGATACCTGTAGCTTGAGGGATAAAAGATGGTTTCATGCCTTTTCCAAGGCATTAACACAAAGTGAAACATAAATAACTATGTCTGGGATTTGAACTCAGATCATTAATTTTATTTCTCTCAACAATTATCATTATGCATAGTGTGTCTCTAGTAATACATATAATAATTTTTTTTTTTTTTTTTTTTTTTTTTTTTTTTTGCATGCTTCTTGCTTTTTATTTTTAAGGGTTTTAATGGTAGAGGGAAGAGTTGGTTTTCCTCTTCCACCATTTAAAGAAAAACACTGGAGACTTTTGCATATACTTAAATTACTGGAAATGTTCTGAAACTTGCACTAATAAAATGAGAATTAAATTCATATCTGACCTGTTTTGGTATATAATGAATAATATCAGAGCTATATACCATTTTCTTATACATCTGTGAATGAAAAAAATGTTTAAATATGAAAACATTGCTTAAGAAAATCCTCTCTACCTAAATTCTTCAAATATAGAAAATTAATTGTTGCCAAGTATGAAGAATGATTTGCCATTTATTTTTTCTTCTTTCACATTCCAATAATTTGTAGCAGAGAATACATCTGTCATTTCACAAATTAATGAAAGGTGACTTAAGATGTCCTATTCATTAGAAATCTACATCCCACTACATATATGATGTTATCATTGTGATAACACTAAAATAAATGTTATAGGAAATGTTGTTTGGCACTACATGACCACCATATGCCTGATAATATTCCTGCCATGTGTGGGGGGGGGTATCAAATATCTCTTGTAATATTGTAAGACTAGAAAAAGTTGAAAATGGGTGTTATGATACTATTCTAATTCTGTTGGATAAGTAATCAACAAAATCTTCCTTATAGCTTCACAGCCAGCTGTTACCAAAAATACATTGTTGATTTCATTTTTATGTCCATTTATTTTGTTATCCTGTTGTTTCTTTGTTATAGAAAGTGCTGCAAATCAAACACAAGTTTCAACAAAGTCTGGGTCTTCTACATGTAACAGATATCCTATCAGTGACACCATTTTGTTACCAGATTCCAAGTAGAGGTTTCAGATGTTTACCATTAGTCTTAGTTCCACTGTCATGTACCATTCCTATAACCTTATGTAATGAGCCTGTACATAATGTTTACTCATGCACATATGCTAATTTCTGGTAGTATTATCCAATCATTACTACAATATGCATAATCATATTGATGCTATCCACTACTGTAGAAAAATATCAAGTGCAATCTCTGTGGCATAATGGTTAAGGTGCTGAACTGCAGCCTCATAGTAAGCAAGTTCAAACTCCAGTCATGCTATTACGTTTACTTTTGGAATACTGCCCCTTGTGAAAGGTATGAACCCTCTTATCCTCCCAGTTATGGGTTAAATAGTATTACTGCTGTTGCTCTACAAGGATGGCTTTGGCACTAAATACCCCACAAAGGTTGATATGCTATTAAACAAAGACACCAAACAATTATCAAACCCAAACTGTATGTATACTGTTACAAGTTCAGAGAATTCTTTAGGCACAAGCAAAACAAACACCCTTCTGGGACTCTCGTGTGAGCCCTTAAAACGTCTAGTATATTCCCTAGAAATCCCATCGCACATACATATATAAAAAAAAAAAGAAATAAAGAAGGCAGATATCCATTTGGGTAAGCCCCACTGTTTGAAGAATGAAGATGAACACAACCCAAGGTTATTATAGGAACCAGAATACGTGGAAGTCCCAGAAGGGTGTTTGTTTTCCCTGCACCTAAAGAATTCTCTGAACTTGTAACAATATACATGTACACACAGTTTGGATTTGATATTTTTAGTTTGGTTTCTTTGTTTAATGGCATATCAACTTTTGTTGGGTATTTTAGTGGTAAAGCCATCCTTGTAGAGCCATAGCAGTAATACTATTTAAAAGAAACAAACAAATATTTATAACAACATGAAAGGCATAATGTCCTATCAACTAGGTTATTTTTTTCATGGAATGATGCATGTAAATCATAAGTTTTAATATAAAAGATCATGAGAGAGAGAGAGGTTCGACATGTGGGACTTATCTGTTTCAAAGAGATAGCTGGCAGTCTTTACTTGTGGTGTTTCATATTCATGTTTCCTTCCTTGCATTTTTCAGAGGGAATGCTGCAGGCTCATTCATTCTTCTGCTCTAAGACTTATTCACTACAGCCTTGTTTAGTCTGCAATGGTAAAGTGGCGTGTTTGCTGAACCCAACCTAAAAAAAATGTCTACCAGCTTTGTCGGTACATCTGCACGTTACTGCAATCAATCAGGAACTAACTTTCTTCCCTTTTTTCTATTCCACATCCTCTTTAACGACTTTTTGTTTGAGTTTGTTTCAAAACGTCTACAGTCTGGCTGATTTCTACTGATTTTCTCTATCATCAACTTGAGCATTTGCCTGTTGCTATGGCTTGGACTTTGGGATTATCCTGCATTCATCTCCTCACTCATTTTTCCCTTATTGTTCTTATAGCCTTTTGCTCTCTCTTTCTGTCGCTATAACCCTTATCATTGTGCCTCTCTCTCTTCTTTTTTTTGTCTCTCTCTCTCTTCTATCTCTCTTTTTGTCTCTCTCTCTCTTCTATCTCTCTTTTTCTCTCTCTCTCTTCTATCTCTCTTTTTCTCTCTCTCTCTTCTATCTCTCTTTTTCTCTCTCTCTCTTCTATCTCTCTTTTTCTCTCTCTCTCTTCTATCTCTCTTTTTTCTCTCTCTCTCTCTCTTCTATCTCTCTTTTTTCTCTCTCTCTCTCTCTTCTATCTCTCTTTTTTCTCTCTCTCTCTCTTCTATCTCTCTTTTTTTCTCTCTCTCTCTCTTCTATCTCTCTTTTTTCTCTCTCTCTCTCTTCTATCTCTCTTTTTTCTCTCTCTCTCTCTTCTATCTCTCTTTTTTTCTCTCTCTCTCTCTTCTATCTCTCTTTTTTTCTCTCTCTCTCTCTTCTATCTCTCTTTTTTTTCTCTCTCTCTCTCTCTCCTGTCTTTTTTTCTCTCTCTCTCTCTCTCCTGTCTTTTTTTATCTCTCTCTCTCCTGTCTTTTTTTATCTCTCTCTCTCCTGTCTTTTTTATCTCTCTCTCTTCTGTCTTTTTTTATCTCTCTCTCTTCTGTCTTTTTTTATCTCTCTCTCTTCTGTCTTTTTTTATCTCTCTCTCTTCTGTCTCTTTTTTTATCTCTCTCTCTTCTGTCTCTTTTTTTATCTCTCTCTCTTCTGTCTCTTTTTTTCTCTCTCTCTCTTCTGTCTCTTTTTTTCTCTCTCTCTCTTCTGTCTCTTTTTTTCTCTCTCTCTCTTCTGTCTTTTTTTATCTCTCTCTCTTCTGTCTTTTTTTATCTCTCTCTCTCTTCTGTCTTTTTTTATCTCTCTCTCTTCTGTCTTTTTTTATCTCTCTCTTCTGTCTTTTTTTATCTCTCTCTTCTGTCTTTTTTTATCTCTCTCTCTTCTGTCTTTTTTTATCTCTCTCTCTTCTGTCTTTTTTTATCTCTCTCTCTCTTCTGTCTTTTTTTATCTCTCTCTCTCTCTTCTGTCTTTTTTTATCTCTCTCTCTCTCTTCTGTCTTTTTTTATCTCTCTCTCTTCTGTCTTTTTTTATCTCTCTCTCTTCTGTCTTTTTTTATCTCTCTCTCTCTCTCTTCTGTCTCTTTTTTTTTTCTCTCTCTCTCTTCTATCTCTTTTTTTTTCTCTCTCTCTCTTCTATCTCTTTTTTTTTCTCTCTCTCTCTTCTATCTCTTTTTTTTCTCTCTCTCTCTTCTATCTCTTTTCTCTCTCTCTCTCTCTCTCTCTCTCTCTCTCTCTCCTGTCTTTTTTTATCTCTCTCTCTCCTATCTTTTTTT
>OY757928.1:31789641-31809641 GCA_963585895.1 Sepioteuthis lessoniana | reverse complement strand
AATTACCATCTAAATAGTGATTTACTTTGAAAGTAACTTGTCATTTTTATATGTAAACTCATTAGAACTTAGAACTCAATTCTCTTTGGGGAGAGTTCTCTTGGCCTAGTGGCTAACACACTGGTCTACAACAGCATAGTTAGCAAATTAAAACTCTTGTTGCACTATTACACTCACTTTCAGACTAATAACCTTATCCTCCAAACTATTGTTTGAATAGTTTCACAACTTATCTTCTACAAAGTATGACTTTGCCATTAAATAACCCATGAGGGTTGATAAGCCTTTAAGCAAAGAAACTAAACCAAATTACTGCTCCAAGTCTGTAAAATAATCAAGTATTTATTTGAAATATTTAGAGGTTTTCAAAGGTATCAAAGCAGTATCCTCAAGTAATTAAATTATTAAAAAAAGAAGAAAAAATATCCTTTAGATATTTATAATTATTGTAAATTCTAATAAAAGTAACTCTACACCCTTTATTTTTCATAATAATCATCTTCAACCTGTATTTAATATGGATAAGAATTACTATTGAATGTAATTGTCTTGATATGATTATACATGTTATTAAAGTTATAAAACTATTGTTATACACCTAATTATTTTATGCTGATATTTACATCACTGCTTCATATAACTAAACATCTGGCCCAGTCAGCTGGGACTGTAGAATACACCAACTGCTTCTTTGCAGAGGGATAAGACTCCCCTAATGAGTGTCCTGAATATGACATTAACCAATTTGTTGGTGAGGTTCCAATAATGCGAGAGCTTTGGGGAACATGGAGTACCCTTTCATTGCCATTGCTCTCAGGTCCTCTCTGGCCCAGAGTGGTAGCATCTGATAGGGTCCTATCTATGGGTCAAATAGAACTGTTTCCTATCTAAACTGTGTACTTATGCTAAACTGAATTGTTTGAAAGAGAACTGTTTTTACAATTAACTGTGTCGAAGTAAATAAGGAAATAAATCCAACAGTATGAAGAAAGTTGAAAAAACAATCTAAAATTTAATGACTTTATTATGAAAGTTGACACTGAACATTTTGGTTGTAATAACCTTTTTTGGGACTTTAAATTCATGAAAAATGTTGTTTAAATAGCAATGGATGTTTGATGAAATAACAGGAGAAAACTGTAAACAAATGACTGATGTTTAATTGAATTGTTAGTGATACATAGTAATACTTGGAACCATTTAACTTTGTTGACATGCTAAACTGAATTGTTCGAAATAGAACTGTTTGATCATTTCACTGTGTGTAAGCAAATGACTGATGTTTGATTGGATTGTTAGTGATACATAGCAATACTTGAAAACCTTAAACTGTGTGCAAACAAATGATTCATAATAAATACAATTATTCATATTAGATAAAAATAACTGAAATCCTTTAACTGTGAAAAAAATGAACTCGGGCTCATTTAAAAATGTTAATAGAAATCATATATTCAATATTTATAAACAGGATTTGGCATTAAATAACCTACAATGGTTGATATGGCATCAAACCAAACCAATATCTAAACATTATTACTGAATATTTACTCTTATAACCTGCTGATTCTGTTTATTGATGCAGTGTCAAATTTTATCTTTACACTTATGAGGAAAGCTGATGGTGTAATGTGGTGTAATGGTTAACAAGCTAGATTAGAAGACTATTGTTAGCGAGTTCAATTTTCAGTAGGTGCCTCATTCATATGGCCTTGTGCCACAACTAAGCTAAGCTTAGTAAATAACTATAGCAGAGAACCTTAGGTTCCTCTTGTCTTATCCCTGCTTCTGATTACTTATTAAAATATTTTTTTCTTCAGGTTGTAGTGGTCCTGAATTTGGAAGGCCACCTGTTTATAGAGTTAGTTTGCTTCTAGCCTTTACTGAAGATAAAACAGCCTTCACTGTAAAGGCTAGAAGCTGAGACAACCCAAGCCATTTTTTTGTCTCCTGAAGAGGGCTATGAAGTCTAAAACACATGTAGAGTACAAATATATGAAATAAAAACCTGAAATACCAAATTCAAATTCATTTGCAGACCTATGCATTTTAGGATATATACACACACTCGTTCACACTATATATGCAGGGTGCTTCATGGTGTAATTATTATCAAGCTACACAAGCAAATCATTACTATTGAGTTCAGTTCTCACTGAGTGCCTCATACTTAATTCCTCATGCCAAATATAAAGTAAGATTAGTAAACGACTACAGTATATATGCAAATCTATAAATGTAAGTATACATGCAAATCCTTGAGTAGCTTTAGGTAATCGCATTTATTGAATAGATAGGAAGTACACATTACAATAAAGAAATGTGCATAACAAATGATAAACAAAATTACCACACCACACACATACTCGTTTTTGATTCAGGATTTAATCTGCAAGTTTTCTAACAGGATTTTGTTGATCCTTCCAATCCTATTTTAATCCAGTTGACAGTGGATAACTCTAAAAACAGATAAAATATTGTGGCAGGAAAATTGACTGTTGACAAATAGCTTTGGAACTAATCTTTTATCAGTTTAAATTTTTTTAGATTTTTATATAAATGATATGAAAACTGAAACTTGGAAAGCAAGATTTCATTTACTTAAAATCTTTTAAAATCCACATGAGATCAATAAAGCATAAAGCAATATAGAAAATACTGTTGTGAAAGCAGAATTATATTAAAAATTTATTATCTTAAAATCTTTGTCATTTTGGCAGAGCTTAGAATATGCTGACAGTATCCCTTGCAGGGTGGTGTGACTTCCTCAAAAAGGGATGTCCTGGGTATGACACTAAGAATTTTCTGAAAATATTTTCTTTGAGGGTGAGGGGTGTATATGCTATCAAATACATTTGATTTTTATATCAAATAAATTCAAAGTTTATATAGGTTATCTTAAAAGTCAATTATGTATTTAAGAATAAAAGAACATGCATTTTTTTTATGATTAAATTTTATTTTTTTAATTTAGCATAGAAAAATTCGTGCAATGGAAATAAATTTACTTCAGTTATGAAAAATGCTACAATTTCATATTCTAAAAAGAAAAATTATAATTTTATTTAAAAAAAAAAAAAAAAAATTTTATTATTTTTAAAATCTCTAGTTAACTTTAGGGACATCCTGTATTTACTAACCACCTCCCCTATGATTGCTATATATAACACTGCCAGGATTAATGAGAGCTTTGACAAATTTTCAACCCATCAAAATCCCCTTTCAGGATGCCTCAAATATCAAACAATAAAACTGACCCTACTCCCTTTAATCAAAGGTCATAGGTACCACTTGGAGAGGATAGCCTCTTGAGATTGGATATAACCTGTTTTTCAGTAGAAACCAGAGAACTGAGAATTCACAGGTTTGAATTATATCAAGTTTTGGGGTTATTTAACATGAAATTGTTGACTTACTGTTTTTATTTTTTTGTAACAATAACACATTTATTGATATTTTACTTTAAAATCATGTTTTGATTTTTCAGTAAAAACTTAATTCATTCTTGTTAAATTTTTAGGCAAATATGGAAAACCTATCAGCGGATGATTTTCCTGTTTTTTTATTATGAGTTAAAACTAAGCAATGATGGAACTGTGGGGATTATTTACATTTGGTGATGTTGCTATTCCAGAATGAATTAAAAGAATAAACAAACTTTAGAAAACCAAGAGAGATGTTTATTAAAGCATTTAATAATGAAGAAGGTTACGATGGAATATGATGCAAAAATCCCAAAATTTATAGCAAACTTCAGTATATCAATTAAAAACAATACAAATCTCTCCGGACTATTTTTAAATGCTGAATGGATTACTTTTGAATGAAAAATCAAAAACCTGTATATTATTCCAAATTAAAAGCAAGGTAAGGGTAACCCAAAGCCAAACTTTTTTTAAGACCTTATTCTTCCAATGCAGATATGATTAGGGAATAAGAAAAATTTTGGTAAATGAGCTTGAAACCCTGCTCATTTGCTAAAAATTTTTCTTGTACCCCAAAGATATCTGCATTGGAAAAAATAAGGTCTAAAAAAGTTTGGCTTTGGGTTACTCTACTGTTTAACAAACTCAGGCTGTATATATACTTTAGGAAAAATTACCGGTTCCACCTGACAATCCCAAAACTGGTGCTGAGATAGAAAAATTTCATCCCTTTATAATTTTGGAAGAGTCTATTTATTGAGAAGTGAAGTTGGAAGGTTCTATCATGCAACCTTAACATTAAGTACCTTACTAAGCTTTTTGCTTTCATGAAGCACAAGGCTGTATGAATGAGATATAAACTCAATCATAAAGGTTTACTAGTCTAACTTACTAACCATTCCACCATCTGAGATGCTCATAACCTTAACATTAAACCTGCTCAAATTGTTACTACAAACTTATGTTGTAGATAGTTCACACTATCAAAGTGGTCTGCTTTTTTCTTTTTTTTTTATATAATGAAAATGGATTTTGTATATTAACTATGCATATGTTCATAAAATTACTGGATATGGATGAGAAGATAAAACATCAACCAAAACTATCATCTCTGAAAGTTTAAAGTGAATGGAACTGATGTGGTTTCATGGTATAAGTACAATTAATATACGAAGTAATGAATCACTTTGTGTAATAAATGACCCCTTATTTTTAGCCACAAAAAGGTGATTGTTTTTTTAGGTGAAAAATTGGTCTTAAAAAGTTGTTCATTACACAAGTATATATTGTACATTAACTGGAGGAATAGAAACAGTGTCATTTTGTTATATAATATTTCATATTTTTCTATTTTGTTATATGATAATATTCACTAACTTATTGTAATATCTATATTAGAATTTGGTTAAAAATGATGAGTTTTTTGTGGAGAGTGCTTCCTACCTATCCTTCCCAACCTTTATTTCCTAAACTTCTGGGCCACTTTCTTAATCTCAAGATTTTTTTTCATTTAGCCACTGCTACTAGGTGTTGTTGGAAATAAAGTCAGGGATCTATCACTTTCTTTTCCTATTTTTCTCAAGCAGTTGCTATCAACTATCAACCTTTTAAACCTATCACAACTTGTTTTGAATTCAAAGTTGTCTTTCTCCTAGAGCAGTTGCCCACCAAGACTAGACAGCCCAATATACTATCTTGCTCATAGCTAGAGGGAGAATAGATATTTTCATACCTTTCAGAAGGGAAAGACATTTGTAGGAAGTGAATACAACCAGCCGCAGATAGAATTTGCACTTCCAAGATTTTATCAAATCAGGATAAAAACTGAAGAAGCTTTCAATGAATTTATTGATTCTTTATGTAAAGAATCCTTCAGGAAAAAGAGTGACAGCCTAATGCTAAGTTATGCTTAGAGGATGAAAGAACATTTTGTTTGAATTTTTTTTCTTCAGGTTTGCAGAAATCAGAAATTTCATGTTGAACAAATTTGTTATTATCACTTAAATTGGTTTTACAGAATTGGTAATTTTATTGTTTTACAGCTGATCTCCCTGATAAAATAGAATTTTTTTCCAAGCTATGGCTGTGTCAGTATTACTGTATGGATGGACCATCTGGACTCTAATGAAACTCTTGGGAGATAAAAAAAAAAAAAAAAAGCTAGATGAGAGCTACATAAGAATCTTATGTATGGTTTTGAATAAATCCTGCCAGCAGAACCTCTCAGAATAGTGACTGTACGGCCACTTGCCTCCCATCTCACAATGTATTCAAGTCTATGGTCACACTAGTGTTGGCCAATCAGCCAAGACTTACATCAGCTCTATAAGAAGACTGGATGGGGAACTTACCTGGAACAATAGACAGTAGGGACAGATTGAAAAAGAATCAGGGGACTGTGCTATCAGTATGATTTGATCATGATTACAGAAATCAGAAATTTTCTGTTGAATAGTTAAGTATTATACAACAAGAATATAGGATAAAGATACTTATTCTCATTATTATCACCTTAAAAAGTGATAAGTTTTCTCTTTGCATTCATTGGTTTGTAGTGGTTATGTTGTATACAATTTTTTTTCCTTTTTGTTCTAGTAGATGAAAAGATGAAAAAGTGAGGAAAGGGTGTTATTAAAAAAATTAGTTAAGGGATCTTGCTTCTCCAGTCTGTGCCAAAATGAATGGTTTGTTTCCTGCTATATAATTTGCCCCCTTCTGGTTCACACTTGCAGACATTTCACTCTGTGCCCTGACCTACCTACCTACAAGTTGCTTTATTCAATTATTATCTTCTCTTCCGGATGGTCAGCACAAAGCCTTGACATGATTATTTCCATACAACTTGGTGAGTCTGACAAGTAAGTGTGGACAAGGTTATTAGAAAAAAGGGGAGATGGTTGGTCAGTGGTAGCTTGGTTACTGGGCAATTCTGCCTTGATGAACATCTGAGTCACTCATTAACTCCTGTTCTCTTTGAAAGTTCACTATCTTCTCTTAAATTGCCACTCTCACTATATTTCCCTATGCTTTCCCTCTCTCACTCTCTTTGTGTCTCCACTTGTATTCCCTCCCTTCTCCATTTTTCTCTGAATTCTTACCTTCTTCTCTCTCTTCACTTGCTTTCCTCTTTCTTTCTCTCTGAATACTTATTGTCTCTCTCTCTCTCTCTCCCTTCTATTGCCCCACTCCTCTATTTTATTCTCTTTTCTTTATTTTATTGTTTCCATCTCCTCTCATTTTCTTCCTTCTCTCTCTCTTTCACTTTCTTCTCTCTCTCTCTCTCTCTCTCTCTCTCTCTCTCTCTCTCTCTCTCACTTTCTTGTCTGTCTGTCTCTCTCTCTCTCTCTCTCTCTCTCTAGCTTCCTTTCACCTTCTCTTTATCCTCTTGCTCTCCACTCTCGCTATGTATTTTCTCATCTGAAGCAGTTAGCTTTCCTTTTCTCTCTTTTCATATTTTTAAAGGTATTTGCTTAAAACATCATAGTCATAAATATCACTCTACTGAATTTTAGACATTCAACACTATTTTGAAAATAATCTAAAAAATCTTCAGTCTAATTATAGGCTTCATGTACTCTCTGTGCCTTCTCTTGTTTTCAAAATTCTGCAAGCTTCTAACTAACCTATTTCTCTTAAATTAAATTTATGGCAAATAGTTTTCCCACAGCATTTAAAATGAATCCTATTTCATGTAAAATACTAAAAAAAAATTAACCAGAAGTACAGCATCATTTTGCTGGAGTCAGTTTTTTTTTCTTCATTTACATTAAAAATCATCATTCCTCTCTCTCTCTCTCTCTCTCTCTCTCTCTCTCTCTCTCTCTCTCTCATGCTAAAAACAATTGAGTGAAGTGGTCTTATTTTATAAATATAACATCATTTCTTTATACCCTTCTTTGGATTTTAATATGCATTTACTTAAAAGGCACTGTTAGCAGGGCTTAGAATGCACTGATTGTAACACTAACAGAGAAGTCAGACCCCACCTCCACCTAAAAAGGGGTGGCCTCAGTATGACACTAAATTGCATCTCGTGGTGAGGCTCCAGTTCAGGAAGTCTGGAGAGTGTGGTACACCTCTTCATTGTCATTACTCCCAGGTCTACTCTGACCTAGAATGTTAGTACCTATTAGGATCCCATCTGTGATAAGAGATCTGTTTGCAAATTATTAGTATTAGATGAGAATACTTGAAACCATGTAACTATGTAAATTATTTGTATTAAGAATAGTTGCTTGAATGTATAATTTATTGCAAATTATTATTAAATACTTGAAACCAAGACTGACTTCATATTAAATCTTTTGATGTCTGCCAGTCCATGGAATACATGTTTGCAGACTGCTAGAAATGAACCATCAAGACTATATGACTATTATAATATTTCATGGGTAAATAGTAGGACAGACTAGGTTCTTCAGCCTTGGTGAGGCAACTAGTCTAGGAGAAGGAAAACTCTGAATTCAAACCTGTTAAACTCCGCTTAAAAATTGACCTTGTGTCATATCCTGCCCGAGCGGAGGGGTTGGTAAATAGGATAATATTTCATGGATTAAATAATAAAAACATTCCACTCGTGAATCCTATAATTCACCCAAATTTTTACAGTGACAACTTATTTTCAGTTTCATCTTCAATTTCATTTATTTAGGCGACACTAATAGTGAAATGGTTATTGTCATAAATGGATGCTGCAGCCAGAGTTTAAATCCTGGACTGGGCTGCATTTCACATAGTGCTAATACTTTTGAGAATGGTCTGAATACAAATAGTTTCTCTCTAGCTATGGATAAATAGTTGGACATACTGGGCTCTTTAACCTTGGTGTGGCAACTAGTCTAGGAGAAGGAAAACTGATTCCAAACCTGTTAAACTCTGCTTAAAAAATCTTGTCATATCTTGTATTGGAGGGGAGGGGGTTGGGTAAATATATGAATTTCATTTTGTTGTGTCCCCAGGTAACATGCTTTCCAAAGATAATGACATTTCATTGAATCTAGCTGTACTGTGGTAATGGCAAAATGAATTCTACAACTGGTGCTCTAGATATAGCTGTACTATCCCATATTTCTATAAAAATATATACATACACCATTCAATAAATAATGTGAATTAAAGTGTTGGCAATAGGAATCACTGTTTACAATTGCACCTTTTTCAAGGAAATCAATTGTGATGGGTCGGTGCCCAGAACTTTTACTTTACCAGCGAGTCAGTGTGTTTCCACTTCATGGACTGCCTTTTTGACTCATATTCGCCGTGGCAAACCCATGTTTAGCCTGTTTGTAGACACTTTTTTTTTTTCTTTTTTACTAAAACATGCTTCTGCATAAACATCACATTTACTTCAATAAATTGGACATGGTTTACACTTTCCAGCCATCAAAAATTTGATGACAGACCTCTGATCAAACCTAGAACCCTTGGTTTGGTTTGCTGCCATTTTGAATAACCTCAAAACAAATATTTCTGTAAGATTAAAATAATTTTTGCTGTAAACCAATTCCAAACAATGCAGAGTATACATTTCTGGGAAAAAAATTTGAAGAAAAAAAATTTTATCTATTTTTTTTTTCCTCTTATTTATCAAATGATTCTTGTATATTACATTTGCTATCTTCAAATGTGGCATTATTTCATCATCATCATATTGCGCTGGTAGCACGGATATCCCTGACCCTCTCTCGCCACTCCTCCCTATCGTTCATCGCCCTAGGTAGGTCTTCTGGACAACATCCCGTATCCTCACATAGCTGCTGCTCTGTCATACAAGATGTTAAGAACCAAAACTTTAACCCAAAACTTTTTTCCTTGATTCTATTGAATCAGTTATATTTTATCTTGTACCTGCACAAAAACCTGTCAACCCAGTCATTTGGGGTTGTGGAATATGCTAACTGCATGTCGGCCCCCTCCCTCAAGAGTGTCATGGGTATGACACTAAACTGCAGCTAATGGAGAGATTCCTGTCCTGGAGCTTTGGGGAATGCAGAATCCCTCTCATCCCCATTACTCTTATATCCACTCTGATCCAGAGTGGTGGTACCTGTTAGGGTCCCCATCTATGAGTAAAATAGAACTGTTTAATCATTTACTATACATGAAACCATTTAACTGTGTGCAGACAGATGATTAATATTAAATTGAATTAGTATTGGATGCCAATGCTTGAAACAATTTAACTATTAGTATTAGATAGAAATACTTAAAGCCATTTAATACTGTGCCAACAATAAAGAGCAATACTTGAAATGATTTAACTGTGTACAAACAAATGAGCTTTGGCTCATTTAAAAATGTTATGTAAAAATTATTTATATACAAATCATATATATATATATATATATATATATATATATATATATATATATATATGATTTGGCATCAAATAACCTCCAAGAATTGATATACCATAAAACCCAACCAACATAGAATAATATATGTATAGTTCTAGATGTTGGCATACTTTTGTGTATTATTTCCTTTTAATATAACTTGTAAGTACAAGTGTAAAAAAAAATAAATAAATAAAATATTCTTGTATGTACAAATGAGTTTATTGTGTCTTTCCTCCTGTTGAGTTCAGTGTTAGTATATCACAGATATATTGGAGAGTAGGAACTTGACTAAAACATCTTCCCACCCCCTAGCACCTAATAGTGGAAAAAGAAAAACATTCAAAATTTTACTTTATGACTATTATTGAAAGATTTGAAATTATTACTCTTGTGTATGAAGTGAAACATTTTCAGTTATAGATTATAATTAAGTGGTACATTAAAATTAATGAAAGTTTTTTTTGTTATCCTGTTTAAATATGTTAAATTAGGTGGAATATTGCTTTGTTTTAAAATCAATCTTGCCAGAAAAGGTGATATATTATAACATCCAGGTTATACATTTTTGTGTGTGCATATTATATATATATATATATATATATATATATAATTTTTTTTCTTTATGTATTAAATTTTATACTCTTTGAAATAACTGTTTTTATCTGCTTATTTCACAGGGTAGTTTTTTGGGGTTTTTTTTATCTTTTTTAACCATGGTATTTCCATGTACTAAACTTTGATCATAAATAGAAATGCTGGATAAATAACACTGACCTTTGGCTGACTGCAGATACTATACTGATCCTCAGCAGATGTGCTGGTCCATATATACATACATATCATTTTTTTTTATTGGTTTTATGCTTATATTCCATAGGATTTTTATATTGAGTTCTAAATTACATTTGCTACTTAAAGTGAGATGGACACTTGCAGCCATGCATATAGGAACAGTTGCTTTGTTGCCAATCACTCTCTTGGCTTCTTACTGTTCATTGACACTAGTTATTGAGGGTTTTTTGTTTTACTTTGTTTGTTTTTGTGGACAGTTTCTTCCAGAAATATTCCTGAAGATATTTTAAGAATTACGTTCAGCAGTATATATAAAGAAAAGAAAAAGTCTTTATTTTTTTTGTGCTCCAAAAGTAATATCTCGAATTCATTTCTACAGAAACTCTAGCAGGCACTGGAAGAACAACAACTCTTTAATTTTAACCCTTACAAACTTCAACTTCTATGCTTGTTCTCTGATCTCACCCCTATACCCACACATGCATATCCTGAACTCCTGGCTAAAAGATAACAGGACAGATTGCAATATTTTATTAACAGTGTAGTAGCTAATGAAAAGGGAGCCTTCAAGTTGACATCAACTACAGTCAACTAACTTATTTAGACTACAGCACAAATTATAAAGGTCAGCTGAAAAGTTCATAAACTGACCAAGATCCTCTCATGGAATGAGACCAAATGAGGTTTATTTTTCAACGTAGTTCTCTTTGCTGTTTGCACACTTCTTCCATCAGTGAATTCTTTCTAAACAGGCATCTTTCAAATATTTCTTAATTCTCTGTTTGCTAATCAATTTGCTTGTTACCTACAGCCTCCCAATTTTAGAATTTATCCAATCAAATTCATCCAGAAAGCAAATAAATTGGTATCAGCAGGAGTGCTCTCTTCTTATCCTCTCTGAATGGGAGAAGAAATTCTAAAGTAAAATTAATCAGGTCTCATTTGTATGAAAAGCAAATTAAGTTGGTGTCTGAATTAATCCTGTGAACAAATTTAAAAAAAAAAAATGTCTAATTCCAGGAAATAAAATTTAAAAGCCTAGGGCAGGTTGCTCTTCACTTGTGGAGGTACACTAAATTTTTAGTGGCTTTTTATATTATAAAATATAGATAGATAAAATATTTTGATTATATATCATTACCTAATAGAACAGTCATAATGCTTGATAAGATGAAAGACATTTTTTTTTTCATCTTTTCTTAAACTAGTATTAATAAAAGACTACTGCCTGAATTCATAATACTTGATAAGTTAGATATTTTTAATTGATATGTTTTAATTTTATTGATTAGTTTGCTTTCTTTAAAAAGTTTGATTTTAAAGTGTTAGATCAATGTATTTCTGAAGAAATGTGCATGCTTAGAGGGAATAAAAATCTTCAAAAGCTCTCGTAAAATAAATTTTTATTTTACTAACTGTGCTTTGTTGTTTGGTTCCTTTGTTTAACAACATATCAACCTTTGTGGGTTATTTAATGCCAAAACCATCCTGAAGAAGAACAATAGTGATACTATTTAACCTACAGTTGAGGTGATAAGGAGGTAATATCTTTCCCCAAGAGTATATGTTCAAAAGTAAATATAATAGCACAATTGAAATTTGAACTTGCTTACATCGACGCTACAGTCCAACACTTTAGTTATTATGCCATCTGCTTTAGGATATTATTTTTATACTGGGCAATCACAGGTACTTCTGCTAGTTATATATTTTTTAAAAAGTTGGCATCCAAGGTTGTGAGTAGCCCAAACCCTCCTTTTTCAATTGCAACTATACCAAGGTGTAGGGGTGAGCACTACTCCTTTCCCTGGATTTCTCCACTTTACCCTTGATCTGTACTTTATAATGCTGAGTGTTAAGCAAGGTGGCATCAAGTACCTTTTTTTTTTTTTTCTTTTTTTGAGCCTTTGGTATGAACCCCAGTCTCCCATGCCATTGGCAAACACTCTACCCACTTGGCTAATTTCTAAATTTTCATGTTAAGCTTATTAACACTAAATGTTAATTAGCCTTTCCCATTGACACAAAAATGTATACAATTCATATCCTACTCATTTGTATTAAATAAATTGTTACTTTTTTCTTTCTTTTTTTTTTTTCTTATTGGTATCATCTAGAGTGACTTGCAGTTATTAATATTAGCTCAATGTTAGAAATGTAAAATTGGTTTGAGTTTTATGGAAGACAGGTTAACCATAATAAACCTTTTACCTTTTTAACATTTAAGTTTTATTCTTGGTCATTCATAAGTTTTTGTTGATTTTAGGTTTTTTGTTTTTTTTTACTAATTATCTTAGAATATAGGTTTCTAACTCAAGGAGAGAAAGAGGGTCTTTATGTCAGGGTGAAGGATTTCTGCCAGTTATATCCTAATTAGTCATATATAACACCATACACCCCAACTTTTTGGCTAAGAAATTTTAGAAAAAACATATGATACGCATTGACTTTTGGAACTTGTAGCAGCTTAGATTTAAACTAAATTTAACATTTGTTTAACTCTTTATCCAGTTTTTATCTACTAAAAATAAGAATTCATATAGTTTATATAATGTTTCGAGACACAAAATTTACACAGTATTTAGAGCAAAAGCAAGGACATGTTCACACAAAAATATAATAAATTTTCAGCAAAAATAAGTTTACAATAGAAGAAACAAATTATAGATAAGCATATATTCCAGTGGCTATCTCTCTGTCTTACAACATAAAACAGAAGTGTTTGTTATGCATTAGTTTAGACTGTAGATATAACTTACTTTGTCATACAGTCCTGGATATGTCAACACACATGGTTTGGAAAAATGTTAATATTGAGTTTTCATGTAAAATACGCACTTCTAACTTTTGGGCTAAATCTGGAAAAATACACAAATACTTATGGTTGTGCTAAACTGTTGTACAGCTAATAGGCAGCAATGGAGAACCTTTGTATTTTGTTGCTGTTGTATTTAATGAATTTCCTCCCGATAATAAGTACCAAGGAATCTTTAAACTAATCCAAAAATCCAATATGAATAAAGAAAATGGAATAGTTAAAGTTCCAGGAAAATATTGTTTTTGAAAATGGTTTCACCACAGATAAGTAGTCTAGGGCTGAATGTTTAAGATCCCTGTCAGTTGGGCTTAGAATATGCTGACTGTATCCCCTGCTGAGGGGTAACTCCACCACACCAAAAGAAATTGTTCTGGGTATGACACTAAACTGCATCTGATAGCAAGGCTTCAAACATGGAGAGTGTGAAGTACCTCTTCATTGCCATTACTCCCAAGTTCACTCTAGAGTGGTAGTCGAGTCCCATCTGTGGGTCAAATAGACCTGTTTAAAAATTATTCATATCTAATTGGACTATATGCAAAAAAACATTCTTAAAGAAAGAAAGAAAAAAAAAAAAACTACACAAAAAATGTAAATAGGAACATACAATGAACATAATTCTTTAACCTCTAAGCATGAAATAACTCTGGACAGTTTGTATGCCATTAAAAACAATCAGAGTTTTGCCAAATATCAGTCAAACTGAAAATTGAACTTGAATAACATGCCCATATGATTGGAATGCCTATAAACATCTTTTCAAACACATGCAGCGTTAGACATAAAAAAAAAAAAACCCAGCTAAATGAAAAAAATTAACATAATTGATGACAAGTTAGGACAATTTCTGACCACTTAATATTTGGTAGGATATCCATTAGCATCAATTACTGCCTAACAATGTCTGGTCATGCTTTCAACTCGTGATTGACAAAGATTATGTGATAATTGTTGTCAACAATCATTCAATATGTTAAATAACTCAGTTTCATCAGAAAGCTTGTGATTTTTAAGCTTTCTATCAAATATTGACCAGAAATTTTTGATTGGATTTAAATCAAAGCTTTTAGATGGTCATTCTAATATCTAATAGAAGAAAAGAAAATTCTTAGAAATTTCCTATTTTGTTTTAGAAAATTACAACTTCTCATGACAGCCAAAGGAACTTTGACAACAGTAATAAAGGAAAGTAATCACTTATGTGTGTCTGAGTCATTGAAATTTCATTAAAATTTGTGTCAATTATTTAAAAAAAAAAAAAAAAAAAAAAGCTTAACTGCCTTTTTCTTTTTTCTTTTTTTATTGTCCAATACTGTAATTATGATTAAAATTTCCTTAGTATCAATGTATCTCTTACATAATTTTTTACTGTATATAACTAGAGAGAAAGTAAAACATAACTCTCTAAGGGTGCGGTCCAGATGATTGATTGGAGAGTAAGAAAAATTTCAGCATATATTGGCTTGTTGACCAGGTATATAAGTCAAGCTAGTAGAGATTTTCTTTGCTTAGCAAGAATGTATTTGGAATTCCCTCAGTGTACAGTTCGAAATTGCCAAGTTACATTGTTTGGTTGCATGTGTTCTTAGCATTGATCCAAGTTGTATATTAATGACCTTTTTTCTTTCTTTTTTTTTTTTTTTTTTTTTTTTTTTTTTCTGAAGAAATAAGGTATTTTCTTTTATTGTATAGAAAAAAAAACACAAGTTAAAGAATGGATTGGCCAAAAAATTAACACTAAACCATTCAATTCACTAAATATCATAGTTTTACCAAGAACCATACAGGTGTTTCTAATCAAATCACAAATATATATTCATTGTTATATAGTAGTTGGCAACATGAATATATTGGTATTCAAAAGAGTTAAGATAGATAATTGTTTAAATATGCTGGTAGATTTGTTTGTGTTTCTCGTGGGATTATCAACAGATGTTGCCTCAAAATTTCCACAAGGATTATTAGAATTATTAAATTGCCAAGTTTATCTTCCATTTTTTTCTTCTTCCTTTTCTGATATGTTGGCATTATGTAGAATTGATGAAGCAGATATTTCAGCTCATCCCTCCACCCATCCACCCAAAAAATAGATTTCTTAACCATTTGGGGTTTCTTAAGCAAATAATTCAAAACCATTTTTCATGCAGAAAACCCTTTATTAAATTTCAAAGGGTTGATATCATTTCTCAAGGGTTATTATTTTTTTTTTTTTTTTTTTTTTAATTATAACTCGGGTTTTATTTCTGCAATGGTTCATCATATTAGTCTTTGTTTCTATATGCTTATCTATCATGTGTATTAAGAAGCAAATATGCCTTCTTTCACATTTGTGACTGCTTTATAGTTTTTTTTTTCTAAGCTTAGCTTAGCTTAGCTTACTTGTGGCACAAGACCAGAAGTATGGAACAAACAGTGAGAATCGAACTCACTCACAATGGTCTGCTAACCTAGCTTGCTAACCATTATACCGTGTGAGGCAATTTTTTTATAGTTCTTTTTCTTTTCTTTTTTTCTTCCTTTTTCTTTTTCTTCCTTTTTTCTTTTCCTTCCTTTTTTTCTTTTCTTCCCTTTTTCTTTCTTTTCCTCCCTTTTTCTTTCTTTTCTTTCGTCTCTTTCTTCTTTTGTCTGTCTTTCTTTATTCTTTCTTCCTTTAATCTTTTTTCTTTCCTCTTTCTTCCTTTATTCTTCTCCCTTTTCTCTTTCTTCCTTTATTCTTCTCCCTTTTCTTTCTTCCTTTATTCTTCTCCCTTTTCTCTTTCTTCCTTTATTCTTCTCCCTTTTCTCTTTCTTCCTTTATTCTTCTTTCTTTTCTCTTTCTTCCTTTATTCTTCTTTCTTTTCTCTTTCTTCCTTTATTCTTCTTTCTTTTCTCTTTCTTCCTTTATTCTTCTTTCTTTTCTCTTTCTTCCTTTATTCTTCTTTCTTTTCTCTTTCTTCCTTTATTCTTCTTTCTTTTCTCTTTCTTCCTTTATTCTTCTTTCTTTTCTCTTTCTTCCTTTATTCTTCTTTCTTTTCTCTTTCTTCCTTATTTTCTTTCCCTTTTCTCCACTTATTATTTTTTAAAGATGTTTGTTAGCTCCATTGGCTTTGCTGCAGCTGCCCCTATAACAATTGTCAATTTGGAGAAAGCCTTGAAATTATGTATAGATTCCAACTGAGGAGTGTGAACAACTAGTAATGACACCTGTCACTTGTATGCACAAACAGCATGTCTAATTAAGGCACAGTTGTCTGCATTGTATTTATTTATTTAAATCCATAATGGTAAACAAATATAAAAGAATACAAAGTTTTTATGTTAAATGTACTCCTGTTCCTTTCCACTTTTTTCTTTATTTAATTTTCTGTGTACTTTTCATATAAACTTGAATTATGAGTTTGGTTATACAATTCTGAAGGTAACATTTTTACATGTTATATATAAATTTGCATTACATTAAATATGTCCTCCACTTTCTATCATCTAGAACGTTCATGAGCAAATTGCAGCCCATGGGCTACATATGGCTTATATTGCTTTGTGAATGGTTCATCTAAGACTTCAATTTTTTATAAAAGAAATCTTTTACCGAAGGGGAAAAAAATTTTCTCTTATTTTTAAGATAAATACACATGTGGTCTTCTGTAGAGAAAATAGTTGAGGTAATTTCCACTAAAATTACCTTGAATTTTTTAGTAGTGTGACCTGCTTGATAATTAGTCGTGTTTCTTGTATGGGCCACTTTTCAAAAAAAGGTTGCCCATGACTGATCTAGAACAAAACAATTTACATTTTTGATATGTAATAGTTTTTATTATTGGTATCTATTAGCTCTTGACAAGATCAGAATGCAGCACAAGGTTGGTTTAAAGTTGGGTACCTAACAGAAAACATGCTTCTCAGTGGGGAGTGGAGGGTAAAAATTGCTCACCCAGCATAAATGCCAAGTAGTTTGACGGAAGTAAGGATACTTCTCCACTATTGATATTTATCTAGCACCCTACAATCCCAGAATGTGACACAAGGTCATTACAGGAAGTAAGCTTCCCAGAGGAGGGAGATTAGAAATTGTACAAACCACTCTGCACCAATGCCATTTGACTCCCACTCGGTCAAAATGTGACACAAGGTTAATTTAATGAGTTACCCTGCAGGAAGCAAACCTCCTAAGGGAGTTGTTTAAAAATTGCTCAGTTCCCTCAGCATTTCCCTTTAAGGCACCTCACATACTAGGAAATCAACCCAGCTCTTACTCCTTCTAGAGGAGCGAGTAGGTGTTACTTGGAGAGAAACCCTCTTGCAAATGAGCTGTTAATTTTAGCACAGACCACCCAGTCCAAAGGCCTAGTGGCAGTACTATTTATTAACTTTTTGATGGGTATTATATTATATTTACTAATAAACAGTGTTTATCAGAATAATAGTTTGTCTGTAATTTGCAGAAGGATTTTTAGAAGTGAATTTTCAGGAATAATTCTGCATTGTGATTCATTTTAATCTTAATTTTTTCTTTTTTGGGTTTTTTTTTTTATTGATTTGGTTTGGTTTCTTTGTTTCAACTTTCTGGGTTACTCAATGCCAAAGCCATCCTCTTAGGACTGTAATGATACTATTTAACCAATAGCTGGGAGAATAAAGGAGTTCATACCTTTCCCCAAGGGTATTAGTCCAAAAGTGAATGTAATAGTGTGACTGGAGTTTGAACGCGTTTACTATGATATCTCAGTCCAACAACTTAGCCACTACATCATGGGACTCCCCCTTTGTGTGTGTGATCACATTTGGTCTAAATGTAAAAAGTAAGTGTAACTTAATTCTGCCTTTTCATATGTTCAGTTAGCCATGACTTGGGTTTGTTTTGGTTTCTTTGCTCAATGGCATATCAACCTTCATGTCTTATTTAATATCAAATACATCCTTGTAGAAGAACAGTAAATTGGAATTATGGACTCACGCTATATATTTTATTATAGATTCATTTTTTTTTTTTTTTTAAAATCTCAGGCTATATCTAGCACAGGAAATTCAAGTGGATTTAGCATTCACATTGGCCTAGGGGTTAGAGTGTTCGCCAATGGCCCGGGAGACCTGGGTTCAATCCCAGGTCGAGTCATACCAAAGACTCAAAAAATGGTACTTGATGCCTCCTTGCTTAACACTCAGCATTATAAGGTACAGATCAAGGGTAAAGTAGAGCAATCCAGGGAAGGAGTAGCGCCCTCCCCTACACCTTGATGTAGTAGCTATCAAAAAGGGAGCCTTCGGGTTACCCTCGACTATGTTCGCCAACTTTACTTTACTATTGTGTATACAGAAATTTTGATAACTTATTACGACTTAATTTCTTCTGTCCATAGGATGGGTATTTTGTTAGTAAATAAAAATTGTGAAGTTAGAATGAACTGACCATAAAATTAGACCTTAAAACCTAACTGTTATTCTTGGAACTTGATCAGTGTTCTTTCCATGGTAAGAATTGTGCCCCTTTTGTAACTGGATTTTTAAAGAGAGAGAGAAAGGTTGATCAGTATAGATGGCATTGTTCATATATTTGCATAGCAGTGGTTTTATTTGGTCATTAACCAGTCCTAGCTGACTTGTTGTAGGGACCACAGGTATATAAGATTCACTATGGAGTGAGTCATTTATTTAAACATGCTAAGTGGTGATCAACAAGATTACCAGCTCATATTCCAGGGGGCCTTCCTCCCCCCCCTCCTCCTCCTCGGCTGCACCTGCCTACCCACTTAAAAAGTGTAAGGGTTAGGTTCATTGCCTGGCATCTGAAGCATCTCTGAAGAGTTGGGCCAAAGGAACTGAGTATTTTTTGCCTCTACCCCCAGAGGACTTTCTTCCTGTGAGGCATCTCACACTAAACTGACCTTAAATTCGATTCATACTAACCTCCTGGGCCTTTTGTGTTGTGATTAGAGTGTGTTCATCTCCTTTTATGTTCTTGTCTTCAGGCAGGACATGGTAAAAAAAAGGTGGAGTGAGTTTTGTCTTGGAGATTCCAATCCTGAAACAGCACTTCCACATGGCATGAGAAGGGAAGGTCATGGGGACCAGACAATTTTTATCCCCTGCACACTTGTGAGCTTCTTCATCAAACTGACCATGTGTTTCATATGACTCTTGAAGGGAGGTAGTTGAATATTGACATGAAAATGTGTTTCATGTATGTCTTCAGTGATGTGCTTGCTTGGTTTTTCTGAAACAGAAAACTCAAAAGAAATTATGCTATATTAATTAATGTGACTAAAGCTTAAATTATATCCAGACAAATGTTATTCATCTTTTTTTTTTTTTTTTTTTAATCCAATTATGTCACATATAACCTATAAAAGTAAATTGCCGAGAACAGTGTTTAACTAGGTGTTTTTATCTCTCAGTTTAATAGTTTTAGTCTGATAATTAAGATAATTAAATGAATGCACGATGGGAATGAAGTTAATGTATTCTGTCTTTTATACAAATTTATAAAAGCAACAAAAGATGGGTTTTTTGTGTTTTTTTGAGAGGGATTGCATCATTTATCATATTCTTTAAACATTTCAATTCTGTATTGCTCTGAGACATTGAATATGCTGACTGCATCCTCTGCAGAGGGATAAACTCCACCATAAAAGAGGTGTCCTGAGTATGACA
>OY757928.1:31752141-31782141 GCA_963585895.1 Sepioteuthis lessoniana | reverse complement strand
GTCTGTGACAAGGATGCAGTTGTGGACTGGTGCATTGTCCTGGTGGAAATGCCACTGACCCGATTTGAAGAGTGCTAGCCTCTTCCGACAGAATCTCTTGCTGAACTCCCTTAGAACCTCAAAATAGTAACCCTAACCCTAACCCTTTGGCCAATCAACTCTGGTGTTTTGACTTCCTTACTCCTGCCACACCTCTCATCATCCCTCACAGACTCCCTGCCTTCCTTGACTCTCTTATGCCACTCAAAAACTGATGCTGGGCACCTCTGGTGGTGTAATGGTTAGCAAGCTCGACTAGCAAACCTACACGAGTGAGTTCGAGTCTCATTGGGTGCCCCTTTCATATGGCCTTGTGCCACATCTAAGCAAAAAGCTTAGTAAATTACCACCTCGGGTGGTGTAATGGTTAGCAAGGTAGACTAGCAAACCTACACGAGTGAGTTCGATTCTCATTGGGTGCCCAATTCATGCGGCCTTGTGCTACATCTAAGCAAAAAAGCTTAGTAAATTACCTCAAAAACTGATGCTTGATTCATGCAAAATGCTCCAAAAGCAGTCTGAAGCATTCCATAGGTTTCTATGGCATTTCTTCCAAGTTTAAAACAGAATTTTATTGCATGTCGTTCTTCTAAAGTGTCCTCACGTCCAGATTGCATTTTTCAAATTCACCAGCGGTGACAATGAGGCTTTAGTAGGGTTTATTCCAATTGCTGCTGTAGCTGTTCATTTGAACCTGAAATCATAAAAATTGGTCAGTCATCTCATAAGATGTATAGCAGTAACATACTGAATTTTTAAGAATCTACGACAATTTTAAATGCCTGTACAAAAAAGGTCTGGAAACTTATTGAAGGCACCACGTAAACTATTTATTATGAGTATAGCTCTTTTGTCTGTACTTAGAATATGCTGACTTTATCTCCTGCGGAGTGGTAAGATGCCTTCTCAAAAAAGTGGTGTCCTGGGTATGATATTAAACAGCATCTCGAGTGATAGTACCTGTTAGGGCTCCTTTTATGAGTCAAATAGATCTGTTTAAAAATTATTCATATTCGATAGGACCATACGCAAAAAATAACTACTAAGAAATAACAACACAGAAATGTAAATATGAACATATAATGTACATGATTCCCTAACTTCTAGGTATAAAATAACCCTAGACTGACATGCTGTTAAATCAATCATTTAATGAGTATATTGTGTGGTCTCTTTGGGCCTGAAATATTAGGCTTACAATGTCTAGAAGAATAGTGTTCTGCCCAAAATATATGGCTTTCAAGTTCAAAGAGTTTAAGTATTCACAATATTTTTAAAATTCAATGAAGTTTACTTTTGTTTAAAATAAATCTTACATTGTCTTCAGAGATCATGCCTCATTTTTAAGTAAGCAAGACTCTTTCCATTGATTGAACAGGTTCATAAAAGACAAAAAGTATTTGTTTTTGAAAAGTAAATGTTTGTATGGGTATGTATTTACCTAACCCCTCCCTCACATATAGTATATGACACACAATCAATTTTTTAGTGGAATAAAATTGGTTTGAATTCAGATTTTTTCCTTTTCCTAGACTGGTTGCCTAACCAAGGCTAAAGAACCCTGTCTGCCTTACTATTTACCCATAGCTTGGAGCAGAATAGAAGGATTCATGCCTTTCTCAAGAACATTAGCATGAATTGAAACACAAACAGCCTTGTCCAAGATTTGAACTCTGGATGCTAATTCCATTTCTTACCATGGTAACCATTATGCTAAGTGTCTCTTCTCCTCCCCGCCCTCAATTTTCTGCTGTAGAGGTATCAGTATAAGTTGTATTCAATTAATCTCTTAAATTTAGCTATTCTCAAAATTTCATTAAGTTTGTTGGCTTTAGAATATATAAATAAAATGATCTTGAATCTTATTAGGAAGCCCACTCTGTCTGTAAGGCTTAGAATACACCAACTATATCCCCTGCTAAGGGGTGTTCTGGGTATGACACTAAACTGCATCTGATGGTGAGGCTCTAGTTCTGGAGATCAAGAGAATGTGAATTATCCCTTTGTTACTCCCTGGTCCACTCCGACCCAGAGTGGTAGCCCTTGTTAGGGTCACAAATATACATCAAGTAGTTTGGTTTAAAAATTATTCATATTCAATAGGACCATGTGCAAAATAGAAACCTCTTTAGAAATAACTATGCAAAAAAAATGTAAATATGAACATAAAATGAATGCAATTCTCTTACATAAAATAACCCTAGACAGTTTAAAATGCTGTTAAAATTATTCCATTTTACCAAGCACTGTCAACCAATATTAATTTATTTTTATTTGTTTTCCTTTAATTTTAATTTCAGTTGCTTTTAATTACAACTACTCAGACTATCATTCTACAGCCATTAATAAACATTAATAGATTTCCATCATGGCTGTCTGAGGAGTTGTGATGAAAAGCAATTGAGATTAAGGTGAAAGCAATTCTGTTCTAAAATTAAAATGGTTTATATCTGCAAAATATTAAGCACACTTGATGCCAGTTAACTCAGCTAGTATATCATGAATATGTTCTTAAACATTTATCCATTTTTATTTTTTTTGTCTTTTCTCTTTCTATCCAATACATCTGTCACATTCATCTCAATATGAATAGGGCTTTTTTTTTTTTTTTTTTTTTTAGCATTCAAACAATATTTTAGTCAGCTGTCGCTATAAAAAGAAATAATAGTTGTTGCTACATTACCAGAATGTTAATACCAGAAAATTACATTCAGTTTTTATAGATATTGGTCACATCACTTGTACATCCTAAAACCAACCATTTAAAGCAATGACAGGAGCTTGATATTAGCCTTTTATGAAGTGTCAGTTTATAAATTACAGTGTATAAATAGAGGCAAATCATTTAATGATGTCAAAGACCTCTTTCATACTTAACCTGCTACCTTTCAATTAATTGAAACATAATTGCTTGTTGGTAAGGAATTCTCAGACATCTTGGCTGGCAGTTCTTTGACTTGGTCTATAAAAGCTTATTTTCAACTGTACTGCTAACCTTAACCTCTGTTTAATCAGCAGAACATCAACAAGCTTGATAGTATCATTGACTCTTTAAACAGTGATTAATTAAGAATTGTGAAAGAATTTCTTTCAGTAAAATACAGTGTAAGAATGCAAGTGGAGAGAACTTCCCAGATTGTAGTTTGCTTTGTTGTCTTGTAGTCAGCAGCTTTGTTAATAGCAAATAAGACATTGAAACTGATTTGAAAGACAAGGATTAATAGCTGTTAGTCACTTTGATGAACTGACTACTTTGTTTGACACTATCTACTGTTATCTTATTTTCAGTCTCTTAACTTAACCATCCTGTCAGCAGGACCTACAATACATCAACTGCAATGCATATAGAGGAGTAATACCCCTACCAAAAAAAGGTGTCCTAAACTGCATCTAGAGGTGAGCCTTTGGCTCTGGAGCGTGTGGCATCACCTTTTGTTACAATTATAGTGAAATAGTTGAATGATAGTATTTGGTAACTAAGTTTGTTTGTTTTTTTTATATTGGTTCCTTAAGTAGATGAAGATGACGGCACTAGTACTTGATTAACTTTATAGTGATTGAAAAATACTCCCCATTTTAAGATTCTTATGATTTATTTCTTAACTAAAATTTTTTACAAGAAATGAATATGAGAGCATTTTAAAACAGGTAGTTACTTTTCAATTACCGTGTGTGTGTGTGTGTGTGTGTGTGTATGTATATATATATATATATACACATACACACGAATGTTGAAGGTGCATGTGGCATATTTATTGGCATAGAAAGTATAATTAGTAAGCCAAGCAAAGACTTGCACCGATAGGAAAGGTATACATACACCTCTTTTCTCATAGCTAGAAGTAACACATTAGTAGCGATTAGTAGAAATTGGGATCTCTTGCTTTTGTGAGTAACCAGCCTAAAAATTCTAAATTCAGAACCAAGAGCAAATACTAGATGTGAATCCAGTTGAGAAAAGAGTAGGGTGGGATGAATCATTAAAGAAACAAATCCAATGAATCTAGGAGAGTTATGACATCAATAGGTACTAACCCAGGGATAAAAATGTGAGAAGTTATTGTCTTTAAAAATTATTTTACCTCTGATATCCATAGTAATATTCAATATTAATTAAACTGTCCATTTTCTCATTAAAGTAATAGTCAATAAAACATTTTGAATTTAGCTTATCTACAGGGTAATTGAAAAAGTAAATCCTATTTAATAAGGAGTTACTCTTTTATATATATATATATATATAATACACACACACAGGGTGATTGAAAAAGTAACTCCTATATAATAGTTACTTTTCAGTCACTCTGTATAAAACCCAGTTTTTAATTTTAGGTTGAAGACTTATTTTTAGATATTTATGCTAAATTCATATAAAGGTTAGTATAAAAAAAACTTAATTACAAAAGGGTTTTTTATGGGCCTATACATATAATAATCTGTCTGTAGCTTAAGCCATTTTTATTCTGTTCACAATAACCAGTCTCATGTCTTTTAATTAAAATATTAAACAATCACTTTATTGTTTCAGTCAGTTTTCTGTTTTGGTTTTGTCATTTGCATCACTGAAGAATATAGTCACTGTTTACCATTTCTGCTAGCAGTTAACCTTGATGTTCCTCTTAAATTTGGTAGCCTACTAGCAATCTTTTAATATATTCTATACAATATTTTAATTAAACATTTTACTTGAAACTTATATACCTAAAAAAATTTCTACAACTATAATTAACAATTTACTTTTGCTAAATCCCACTACCATTTACTTCATGCTGAATATGTAAAAAGATTTGAGATAGTTATGTTAATCAACGGATGGCTTATTAACAAGTTGAATTTTTTTTTTTCTTTCTCATTCATGTCTGTAAATCAGGAACCACTGGTGCCATGATTGTTCTGTTTGCTTGAATTCTTCTCTGTGATGGCTGTAATGATATTTTTCTTGGACAGTCATTTATCTGCATACTCTAACCCTAACCATCCTTTTTACTCTTCCAGACTTGGGTCTTATATATATATAGTATTAGGTTTATGGCACTATGAGATGGTTGTACAACAAATATTGTGGGTTTTATAAATCAAGCTTAGATTAAAATTGAAGATTTCTTAATCATCTAGATACCTGCTTATAAACTTCAGTTTAAGTTAACTATGACAATGCCAACACTTAGAAACTAGTTTTTTGGAATTTTTTTTAATAAACATCTACCGCATCAAAATAGACCTACCCAAATGACTTGTAAATGTGGCTACCACTTGAGTTTAATGTAGGTAACAAAAACTGCAAAAAATTACTGAATGATTTCAGTTTAAATCTTTCTTTATCAAAGTTATCAACTGCATCTGTTGTAGGGGTATCCTAAGTATGATGCTAAACTGCATCCAGTGGTGAGGCTTATGAGGTTTTGTTTGTTTGATTTTTCATTATGATCTATTTTTATATCCTATACAATGGGAGCCCATAAGTGTTAAACTGGCTTTAGCATAAAATAACTCAGCAAAAGTTAAATCAATGAAAAACAGAAATGAGCAATTAATAGAATGTCAATTTTCTTCAAAATAATCTCCCTTAGCATTCAACAGACTTATTTTAGTGAGTTTCCCATTGGTTAAAGCATCATCTTACTCTAGTTTTGATATAGTGAAGCTACAGCATTCTATTTATTTTAATGTCTTCTGCATCCTTAAATCTTACCTTTTGAGATAAATTTTCAATTTTGGAAATAAGAAAATGGCAGATTTTGTGCTTGTATGATCCCATGTTTCAGCAAAAATATATTAAGAACGTATCAAGACTAACTTCATTTTTTTTTTCAAATTGGCACTGACTTGTCTTGACATCATATGATATATTTTCTCTAGTGTTTTCATCTTTATTTGAACAGAAAAAATGCTATCAAATCATTGAGATGATATATCATTATCAAAGCCTGAGATGTTTTTTATTTAAATTGGTATTTTTTACTTATTAATTGGTGAACCTATGTCTGAACTGGTAGAAATGCTATTGCTTAATTAGTATTCATTTTCACTTAGTCTAACTATCCCTCACCTCTCTTATGATGAAGGTAGGTTGGTAGTTTCAATGGTATTAATATATGAATTCTGTGGTAGTCATTATTAATCTTAGTGCCAAATTATATCTTATGTTTTTAGGATTTATATTATAATCAATTGCAATAAAATTAAATAAAAGTGGAAAGTACTATAATTAGCATTTAATAGTTATCCCTCATCAGAAATTATGTTGAATTAAATTGCAAATTGGATTGGAAACTGCTTTATTCTTTGAGTATTTTTATATTCTAATGCTATTGCAGAGTTTAGAATATACTGACTGTATCTTCTACAGAGTGGTAAGATCCCCACCACCACCACCAAAAAATATGGTGTCCTCTATATGATACTAAACTGCATCTGATGGTGAGGCTCTAGAAAGAGTAGTCACTTCTTCACTCCCAGATTCACTCTGATAGTACCTGTTAGCATCCCATCTGTGAGTCAGATCTGTTCAAGATGTGTTTCCCTTTTTAAAATGATTGTGAAGATACATTTTTTTGTACCATATAATAATTAGAAACCATAATTTTTCTAATGTTGACATAAAATAACCCAACAAGGTTTTCATATGCCAGAAAACCAACCCACCTAAAGATATTACTGTGCTGTACTATTTTCATTGTATTATAACATATAAAAAAAATCGATCATTATAATATAATTTCTTGGGGGCGGGTATTTTCTTTAATATAAAAAGGATCAGTTTTCCTATTTTAGATAAATTCTTTTATAAAATTACTCTGTCCTATAATGTTATATATCTTTAAAGCTGCAATTGATAGCCAAGCAAGTTTTTTCCTCCTTCATGTGAATAAATATATATATATATATATATATATATATATAATATATATATATATAAAGATTTGCTGAGGTGTGGCACAAGGCTGGATGTATGTATTTACTCAATTCCTCCACCAGGAGCAGGATGCAACACAAGGTCAGTTTTTAAGCATAGTATAACTGATTCGAAATCCAAGTTTTCCTTCTCCTAGACTGGTTGCCATACTTAGATTAAAGGGCCCAATATGCCTTACTAGCTAGGAAAAGAATAGTTAGATTTATTTGAACTCGGGTCTCTGTGTCCATTTTACTACAACCATCATTATACCACAAGTTGATGTTTGGGGCACGTACTGAGATTTGAACTTACCAGTAATGGTTTGCTAGTCTAGATTAACTAACCACTACACTACACAAGATGCTCTTGTATGTGAATATTTATAGATAGCGAAGGATTTAGTTGATATTTGAGTTTTTGTGCTCATTACAGTCAGCTATAAAACCTTTAAATCCTTGCTTGAACAATACAATATATATTTTAATGACACTGTCTCATGATCACTAAATTTTGGCCAAATTCTAGAGGTTTCTGTCTGACAAGTTAAGTTAAAAAAAATTGTGTCTGCCAACAGCAGGTTATTATATTGCTATGTAAACCAGATACCACCAATTTAAAAATTGACTACACTTTTTAAGCCTATTTTTTTTCTTTATTTCTCTTTCCATTTTTTTCTCCTCCCCAAATGACACCAATTGGCACTACCATTTTTGGCTTTATATTGACTCCACCTTTTTACACCAGTTTTTCTACATTATCTTTTTATTTTTATTTTCTTTCCTCATGTCACTTTGTTTTGAAATATTACTTCATTTATTCATTCTATTGCCTTTCTTGTATTTTGGCTTCTTCTGAAATGCAAACTTAGATATTAAAGATATAATATTTGCCTGATGCCAAAGTCTGAGATATCATTCTTTTGAAAATCTGGTTGCTATTTATCAAGTAAAACTATTTTTACCACCTACTTTGCATATTATTTACAGAGATCAGTGTTGGTTTCACTTAAACATTTCAACCCATCTATATACTACTAAAATTCTTGTTTTTATATATATGATGAAGACATACTGATGCACAGATTCCCTTGACTCTCTCTCACCAAATGTTCCTATCAGACATTGCCCTTGGTAAATCCTTTAGACAGGATCCAGTGTCTACACAAAGCTAATTAATGTCAATTTTTTGCTAGTCAGCCAACACTGGTATATCTATGTGTTAGAGTCTGTAAGAGAACATTACTTATGAGTTCATTCTTATTTCTAAAATAAAAGAAGTGAAGATAAAAAAGCTTTTAGATTTTTTTTTTAAAAAGTGCTTGATGATATTATCATTATGAATACTAGAAATCTATTACTTGAAGTTTCATGTGATGTGTGCAATCATTAGACAGAAATCTGAGAAAAGTGGCTTATCAACAATATAGTGTGCGGTATTGTCATGTGATAAGATGTAAGAACATATATATCTTTTATATTTATTCTGTTTGTTATGTATGGATTCTACATAAGATTGTGTTGCCAAAACAACCAGTTCTTCCTCAAAAAAGTTTCTAAGTAGCCTGCTATATAACTTGACAAAGGTGGCAATTTTTTCCTGACTTTGAGTTCTGCTAATTTGTATATTTTATTTTAAAAAAATAGTTATTAAAAAGAAACTGGTTGTAGTGGGGTTGAAAATGAATAACTGTTTCATTATTCCTATCTTTTCTTACTCTTATTTTAGTAATGTTCTTTTTTTTGTTTGTGTCTTTGTGTTTTGCTTTGTTTTTTTAATAGCAATTGTTTTATTGATACTATTAATGATTATTCTTGGTGGTGGTCATATTGATATCAATCATAACCCTGTTAATGCTAGCCTTACTGTAAACAGAACCATCCATCAAAGAAGTCAATTAAACTTTTCTCAAAAATAAGATAAGTATATTTAATTACAAAAATGAGCTACTTACTTCAGCCTAACCCTTAAAACCCTAAGCCTCTCACCCAGAGCTTCTAGTTTGAAACAGTATCTGAAAGTGAAAAAGTTATAATCTGCTAGTTAAGAGCCTGTAAGGCAGTTAAATAACAGGTTGCAACATTCTACAGATAATATGAAATATATTAAAAAGATAAATTTAAATATAAAATTACTATTTTTTATTGGCAATAGAAATTTAGAGTTGGGTAATTCCTGGCGCAAATATTGGCTACTTGGCTTCAAATGGCTAAGAGGCTATCAACAGCAGCTTCTTTCTCATCTAAAGGTTTACTTTTTCTGTTACATATAAAACCTTTATTAATGTTCATCTTGAATGATATTAGAATCATTAAACTGATTGACATACTTTCAACATTTTTTAACTGTCATTAATAAGTTATATATTGAAACCTTATATAGACTTTATTTCTATCTACTTATATATAAAACATAATGTACATTATATGTCATAAAACTTAGTCTCACTACTGAGCAATAAGAAAATCAGCGTATTCACCCCCTCACCATAGTGTCCAACATATTTATGAGGAATGGGACGTACCCATTCATTATGAATTGAATTACCATGACCAGAAAATCCCATGAACACTTACGCACAACATACAGAAACACTGGACAGATGTTTCCACCTTATTAGGTCTCATCTGCAGTGTATACCATAATCTCCACCACTAGAGATCGAACCAGCAACCACAGATTGCAGAGCCAAAACTCTACAACTGAGCCAACAGTCCATATCGAACACAAGTGATGCCAAATAAACTAGACATGGTAATTGCGCAGCCAATTGTGTCTTGCAAGTTACATCTGTACTCTTTACAGAGTAAATGGTCACCTCCAGGGCCATGTCTTCCCAAGAGGATTAGAAATACGCATCCACATAATTATGACCTCAAGGGCAAAGATATAGATCTTTTAAGTAGAGGAATTATATTTCCAACTAAACGCCAAAAAAAAAACATCTGATATGATAGTGGAGAGGAGTATCTCATGGGTTGATGGAGACATTAGGTTTATAAGTCCCAAAAATTCCTTCTGCATTGTCCAGCAAGGATATATGATGCAGTGGATAAGACATTTGATTGGAAAGTACTTATGGGTGAAATAATCTGGAGGTTACAGGTTCAATCCCAACTACCGGTAAGAATAACAAGGAATATTTACTATAACTTAACACTTGTACCCAGTCTTGGTTAACAGAATTGGAACAGTCTGCCCCTGTGCTTCAAATAAAGGGTTAACTTTGAGATTCTGTATGGGCTCCTGAGTTCAATATAAGACACCTGAAGAAGGCCAAAATGTTATGAGTATAACACTAAAGATGAGGTCAATAGTCTGAATATTCTCAGTAATAACAATTATCAAGCTTCACCTCAGAAATTTAGACAAACAATTTTTAATATATAATCTCATAAGTGAGAGAACAGCTACTACACTTGAATCCTAGTCAGCTCCACTTCAATCATAGACTAAAGTCCCAGGAAATAACAATTTGATCCTATCCAAGAGGAAATGATTTAATAACCAAATGATGATGCTATGAATTTATCTATATTATGATCCAGTTTTGAGGTTGTGATAACATAGCAAAAATGGCATATGGTAGTGCGATTTTTTTTTTTTTTTTTTGCATAATGTTAAAGCTTGGAGTTTAAAGTAATTTCTAATTCAGTTTGCAATTTAATAATAACTCTTAAGCATTCACACTCAGTTTGATCATTATGCTAAAAAATAACTGTTAAATACTAATTGTAGAGTACTTCTTATTAATTTTCAATTAATTATATCATAAATTCTCTATAATGGATGTGACTTCATACTAAGCGTAAAGATGACCAAAGACAGTTTTTCAGCAAATATTAATAAAAAAAAAAGGTCAATGATGTTTGGAACTTTTACATTATTCTAATATATTACTAATAGTATTTTATTAAAGTAACTAGTTCTAACTTCTTGACTCATTTTTTTTTCCTTTTTTTCTGCAGGTGGCTATAAAAATCATTGATAAAACTCATTTGGACCGGGAAAATCTCAACAAAATTATACGGGAAATACAAATTATGAAATTATTACGACATCCACATATTATTCGTCTTTACCAGGTTTGTATTTTCTGTTCTATTCCATTGTGTTTCTTCTATAAAGATATTATATAGACTTTATTTCAATCTACTTATATATAAAACATAATGTACATCATGTCATAAAACTTAGTCTCACCACTGAGTAAAGAGAAATTATATTTTTTTGATAATTCAAGGCATTCAAAAACTTCATGTTGCTATAACAAGGAAATTTCTTATTACTCAGTAATAGTGAAACTAGATTGTTAACAGATTAGAAATGGCTTACTGCTTAAAAATTGACTGAATTTGGACTAGAGATTAAGATTAATAGAAAATTCAGACAAATCTTAGTTTAAGATTTATTGGGATTTTGTATTTGTATTATTATTATTAATCATTGGTCTATATCTTATCAACTTGAAGCCATATAAGCTATGTAAGTATGTTAAAAATAATTATAATTTTATGAATTTATTTTCAATTTGGTTATTTAACACTTTCACATGAATTACTTTAAGTAAATTCTCATGCTGTTATATAAAGCAATATGTTCTTTCACTGTGTCTGTGCATATGTCACGTTTTTTTTTGTTTTGTTTTTTTTGGTTTTTTTTTAAGGGTGGGGGATTATAACAAGATACATCCCTTTGTAAGTATGTAAGAATGGTATAAGCAGTTTTAAGGTCCAAATATTTTTTTCACAACTATCTTGTTTCTGCGTTGTAAAATTTTAACTGGTAATTCCTGTTTCCTAAGAAGTGTTGGCTCCTAAATTATTACATATCAAGATTCATAGATGTATCAAAGTGACAATAACTGTCCTAAAAAAAAACATCCTTTATTGTATGTATATAGGTGTTAGTGTGTGTGTGTATATATATATACACACACACAGTATTAGACAAAAGAACAGACTGCTGACATAAAAAAATGTTATTAATTTCAATTTGTCTGAGTTGTGGTTTTGCAGTGTTCTGCTGTCTTGCAACTCTAATAACTTTTGCATCTTTAGATGCAGTGGTGTTTTTCAAAAGCCACAACCTTTTTTTATGATAATTTCTAGTTTTCTTATAATTTGAAAAATCGATTGATGAATAATAGTAATTTGATTTCTTTGCGATATCACAAAATGACAATCCCCAATCATTGTATACCACAATTTGACCTTTTTTAAACTTAGACTGCTACTTACTAGCCAAGCAAAGGATTAATCAAAAATTAGAATATCATATCAAGGTAAAGAAAATTCTAAATTTCTTATTTTTTCACATTTTTGAGAATTTTCTTTTTAGAAAATTATGACTTTTTGCTACATCTAAGGGAACTTTGATGACAATCAAGGAAAATAATCACTTCCTATATTTGCCAAAGCCATTAAATTTTCATTCAAAATTATGACAATAATAAAAATGCCTTAGTTTTTTCACCGTTTGCTTTTTTCTTAAATCCAATATTGTGTGTATGTATATATATTTATATATAATGTGTGTGGACAAACACACACATTCAAAATAAAAATATTTTGTGAACAATATTGTCTATTGAATAAGTAAAGTTGGCAACCTTAGTCAAGGATGACCCAATGGCACCCATTTCAATAGCTACTACACTGAGGTATAGGGGAAGGCACTACTCCATTCCCTGGATTGCTCCACTTTACCCTTGATCCTTACTTTATAATGCTGAGTGTTAAGCAAAGCAGTATCAAGTACCATTTTTTGAGTCTTTGGCATGATTCAACCTGGGATTGAGCCCCAGTCTCCCAAACCATTGGCGAACACTCTGCTCATTACGCCAATGGCCCGCTCAACTAAATAATAGTGAATGCAAAATTCCTATGAAATAAAATCATGTACCTATTCTTTCATTGAAGCTATCCTTTATCATTTCATTAATAAAAGCTAATGTATTTGAAGGTCACAAGCTATAAAAAAGATTAATGGCTAGTATAGATGGTCATTTCTTATCAAATCCAAAAGGCCTACATAAGATATTGAATATTAGTATTCTCCTTGGAATTCATCAATACAAAATGGGTCAATGAATAAATAAAAAAATACTAAAATTACTTCAATTTTTTTTTCTCTTCATTCATTGATCCCTTTCAGTAAAAACTGGTGTAGGTTTCCCTGCCTTTCTCTCTTTCATTAATCTTTTCATGTTTAATTTCATTTATTCATTCTATTGCCTTCTTATATTTTGGTTTCTTCTGAAAACACTTAAGCATGACTCATTATTAACACTATTGCCACACAATACATAGGTGTGTCTTGTGACATGTTTTGCATTGCCACTAGCACACAAGCATCCATTCCCTGACACATATGTTTAAAAAGAAGAAAAAAATAAGGATTTTTAAAATGACATATAAATATATTACAATACATTATGAAGAAAAACAAAAAACAAAACCCTGAATGTTCAGGACACATTAACATCATTTGTTTATAACTTAGTAAATTTAATTCTATTTACCAAAATAACATGACAAATATGTATTTGCTCAACACCTCCATCATGAGCAGCATATGACACAAGGTTAATTTTTTAAAGCATAGTTCAACTGGTTTGAATTTAGTCTGTATTCAATCCGTCCTTCTCGAGGTTAGCGCTAGGGTCTTATCCCCCCCCGCATTCTACAATATTGGGCCTTAGCTTTATTGCATGCCAATTTTCTTAAAGTAGGTTTCATATGAAATTTATGATATCTGTCCTTCTAGGGTCTCTAAGGAGGCTCAAATACCCTTTGGTTAGGGGTTTAAGAGTAATATGCATCAGTCCTGGCCCAACTGTTTACCCATTGGAAGAATTGTTGGATTTATTACCTTTCCCAAGATTATCTACTCTATGTGAAATGCTAACAACCTCATCCAGGGTTTGAACTTGGGTCATTATGTCCATTTTCTACAATAATAGCCTCGATGCCATAAACTCCTCTTTTGATTGGTTTCTTTGTTTTTAATAGCATATCAACCTTTGTAGTTTATTTAATGCCAAATCTATTCTCCTAGAAGAACAGTAGTGGTACTATTTAACCCATAGCTGGGAGGATAAGGGGGTTCATACCTTTCCCAAGGGTATTTTCCCGAAAGTGAACGTAATAGCGCGACTGGAGTACCAACTCACATACTACGATTCTGCAGTCCATCGCTTTTAACCATTACACCACGAGGACACCCCCTTCCTCTTTTGAATAATATTCGGTTTTGTTTCTTTGTTTAAAGGCATATTAATCTTTATGGGTATTTAAAGCCAAAGCTACCCTTGAAGAAGAACAGCAGTGGCACTTTTTAACCCACTATTAAAAGGATAAGGAGCTTCATACCATTTCCAAAAGTATTAGTCTGAAAGTGAATGTAACTGCATGACTGGAGTTTGAACTTGCTTACTATGATGTCACAGTTGAGCATGTTTAGCCACTACACTACAATGATTTCCTTCCTCCTTTAAATAAAACATAAATAGTCTTATATAATAATTTCTATGGCTATATTAATAATTAAAAAAAATGGCATTATGTAAGGTTTCAAATATTTAAGTAGCAGTGAATATGTTGAAAAAAAATTTTAATATCAAATTTCACCAAAATACATATACAGAAAAATATTTTCTCATGATTCAAATAAAATTATAAATCTTAATGTTATATACTTTATCAAAAATAAATTGGCAAATCCAGAAAAAAAATTATATTAAGAGATTTATTTTTATTAGATAAAGTATTGTCAACAATTATTCTTTGATTTCTTTTTTCAATGTTAATTTTGATTGCTATTCATTACAACCCCCTCGGGCTCTCAGATATTCTATATTTTGGATCTGCTCTGTTCACAGACAACCAACAATTTATAATCTGAGTATTCACAATGAAAAGCAACTAAAATTAACATTATAGAAAATCAAAACTAAAATTAATAAAGGAGAAAATAATGCTTGATGGTACATTAAAAAAGCATTATTCTATTGCAGTGCTTCTCAAACTATCTGATATGGCATACTGGCAAGATATTTTTCTAATGTGCCACAGATCAATACTATATTTGTGCTATATCATTATTTGATTTACGATCAAGTTCCAAATATTTCTATCTGTTGCATTGTATCACAGCATGTGAAAAGAATAATATCATACAATGCAGAAAGATATTATGTATTTTCATTTTATAATAACCATAATAATACTGTTGGAGAGAGCAAGTTTTCAGCTACAAAACACTTTTTCTACACTTTTCTTTTTGATTTATCACCATTAGCTATGCATTTTCACCAGCAGTAAACAAGAGCCTACGTGTCATGCTGATAAAATCTGCACTGCTTTTTTACAGCATTGATGACAGCATCATTGTCAGGAAAACATTGTATAGTCCATCTTTCAATAACCTGATTGAGGTACTATTCCTTTTGTGGATTGACAGCTCCACTGTTACCACTGTATTATCTACAGCCTCACTGTGTTTATATCTACTTTATGATCTCAATAAACATTTGGCCCAATTGACTGGGGCTGTAGAATAGACAGACTGCATCTCTGCTAAGGGATAAGACTCCCTCAATGAGTGTCCTGGATATAACACTAAACAATCTGATGGTGAGGCTCCAGTAATGCTGGAACTTTGGGGAATACATCTCACAGGTCCACTCTGGCCCGGCGTGGTAGCATCTGATTGGGTCCTATCTATGGGTTAAATAGAACTGTTTGACATTTAAACTGTGTACTTATGCTAAACTGAATTGTTTGAAATAGAACTACTTGATCATTTAACTGAGTGTAACCAAATGACTGATGTTTAATTGAATTGTTAGCAATACTTGAAAACATTCAACTGTGTGCAAATAAATGATTTATAGTTAATAGAATTATTTATATTTGATAGAATTAAGTGAAACCATTTAACTGTGTGAAAAAGAATAAGCTCAGGCTTGTTTAAAAATTTTATCTACAAAATGTCTAGAAATCATATTTTTAATGTATAAAAAGGATTTGGCATTAAATAACCTACAATTGTTGATATGTCATAAAATCAAACCAATAATAAACATTCAGATAGAATTGGTATATACCAATGAGTGCAATTTTTTGTACATGTAGTTATTCAACAAGATATCTCTGCTTTCATGACATACAATATTAAACCATATTGACACTCGGCTATTATCTATATAACAAGAAAAAGAAATTGTGGGTTATTGATAGGAAAGTTCAACTTATACTGCCATGCCATCAACATCCACTTCTAACATGGACAAAAGAGGCATTGCTTTCAGACAACCTTCTTACAAACATGGCATGTAGGTTCTTGTTCATAACTGGTGAAAATAGTTGTAACTAAGTAGGAAAAATGTTTTGTAGCTAAAATCATTTTCTCTCTAATGTTATTATGTTTTCTATATCTGTTGTCGTTTCCATGGAAATAAATGAGGTTTTACTTTCACACATCTTAAAATGACACTTTTATCTAGAAATATTGATAAAAATAATGCCAGAATATAGATATCAAGTGTTTTTCTTTAGTTTGAAGACATCCAGCTTGACTACTATAATTATTTGCATATAAGTTGAATTGTTTGCCCAGATTTTTCAACCCAAAAGTTTGGCACACTTATACACAAGAACATATATAATTAACTTTTTTCAAGCCATATGTCTCACCATATGCAGGACAGGATGACCAGAAGTAAGTTATATCTAAAGTCTAAACTAATGTATTTTATGCTGTTATAGAGAAATATCCTCTGGAATGTGTGTTTATAATTTTGTTTCTCCTAATGTCAGCTTATTTTTGCTACAAACTTGTCACATTTTTATATGAACATGTCTCTGTGTGTTGTAAATACTGTGTAAATTTTTTGTTTTAAAATATTATGTAAACTATACAAATTCTTATTTTTAGTCAGTATGAACCGATAAAAAGTTCAACAAATGTTAAATTTGAATCTTCCAAATTCTAAAAAGTCAATGTGTATTATACACCAAAATCTTTTAGTTCAAAGTTGGGGGTGCATGTTATATGCAAATAATTAGGATATTCTCTTTGTAATTTCAAAGGCATATCAAATAAAAATTCTTATGAAAGTGTTTTGAACAAAATCATATTTTGTGGTTTAATGAAAGAAAATAAGTTTAATCTTTGTTCCAGTCATTTTTTTTTTATGCTGGTATTTGTCCATACTTTTAATGGCTCATAGTTGCATTTTGGGAACCACTGGTGAAAATAGTGCTTAATAAATTAGTTTTTATAGCCAATATTGAAAGAAACTTACTTGCTGTAAAGTTGTATTTTTGTTACAGATGAAATTTTGAAAGATAGTTATTTATGAAGCTTTGCTTCATCTTGGACACATCTTAGTTTACATACAGTATCAGCTGTTACTAACTGATCATCCATTTTGAAACATAGTTTATATCAAAATTCACCCACATAAAAATGTTCCTGGCAAAATTGATTACAGGATTAATATTTACATTATTAATATATGAGGGTGCTTATAGCTTAACAGTTATTGGAATAGTTATTCAGCAAGTTCAAATCCTGAACAAGTCTGTTTGCATTTCACATAGTGCTAATACCCTTGGAAAAGGTATAAATTCTCCCTCCAGCTATGGGTAAATAGTAGGGCAGACTGGGCTCTTTAATCTTGGTATTGTACTTAGAATTGCTTTAAACCTACTAATTAAATCTCGTAATCTTAAATTTTTAAAGAATTATGATTTTAAAAATTATAATGCAATTTTTTTTTTTCGTAAGTGTCATTTTTGGTTAAAAGTTGATCATTTTTCCAATTTTATGTTTAGTTATTCATGTCTTCCTTAGAATATTTAATGCTCTGTTTGAGGAATTTTTCCTATAACCAATTGTCAGCAAGGCCTAGACTACACATATTGCATCCTCCACAGAAAGGGTGTCTTGGATATGACACTAAACTTTGTCTGGTAGTGAGCCTCCAGTTCTGGAACTTTTGGGAATATCAAGTCACTTTTTCATTCTATTACTCCTAGGTCCACTCTGACCCGAAGTGGTAGTACTGTTAGGCTCTGATTTATGGGTCAAATAGATCTGTTTGAAAATTATTAGATTAGAATACTTGAAACTATATAAGTGCATGAAAATTATTATTATCAAGAATAGTTACTTTGAAACCATATTATTGTTTGAAAGAAAAAACTGACTTCACATTAAATAACCTAACAAAGGTTGGCATATGGTAAAACCAACTAAACAATTAATTATAATCAATTAGGTTGTCAGAGTGCCATGCTAAGTAATTTTCCTTCTTGGTATATCTCAGTATAATGAAGCTTAATTTGCTGTGTCACTCTCTTCTCTTAACAACATCCTACAAATTGTAGTGGATCAGATGGTCTTGGCAGTAAGAAACAATCTCTGACTTATCAAATACTCAAGATAGATTTCCTTTTCCTTCAGGATAACAACTGGCTGGAGAAACTGTTTCAGACCTCTCTCAATGGCAGTAATGGAAAGTAATGAGTATCATTGTAGAAAGTAGACTAGGCTACTAGAGTTCAAATCCTGAGTATGGCTATTTGCATTTCACATAGCTCTAATACTCTACTTGGCTATTTTTAATTCATCACCATTGGCTATGCATTTTCACCAACAGTAATCAAGAGCATACATGTCATGCTGATAAAAAATCTGCCCTGCTTTTTCACAGCAGTGGTGACAGCATCATTGTCAGGAAAACATTGTGAAGTTCATCTTTCAATAACCTGATTCCCACTGATTGAGACACTATTCCTTTTATGGATTGACAGCTCTGCTGTTACCAATATATAATCCACTATTCTACCTCCCCAAGACATGCTACATGAGTGGCATCCCCATGACTAAATCAGGTTACAAGAATAAGAGTGGAAGAACATAAATTATTCCAACCAGTGTTTGAATTCAGTTTGCCAATTCTATCTCTGTGCCCCTAACTGTTCACTTATTGCTTTTTATCTTCCATATTTGGTTGTTTTTTGCTTAAGTTTTTTTTTTCAATTTTGGTGTATACTTTTTTTTTTTTTTTTTTTTTTTTTTCCATTTCATTTTAAATCTTATGAAAAATAAATGAATATTACTCGAGCATTTTGTTGGAGATGCTGTGAATGATCAAACACATAAAAAGTAGTTTGTGATATTTCATGTTGAAGTTTTCTTTTCTGAATATTTCTCTGCTGAGGTTGACAGTGATCCAAGACATTAAAAGTAACCAAAGTTTTATCGGAGATGGTCAATAGATAAAATGTGGATGCTCATGAGAAATTGATGTTTTGAACTGTTGTAACCTTAGAGAATTATCTATTACCAAAATATTCCCAAAATGAGAAATCTAGTTTGATTGTATTGTGTACATAGGCAGTCAGTGGTCAGAAGTGGGAGTGCACTAGAGGAGACTGACCTCTTCATTCAGCTTCAGATGGGAAAGTAAGTTAGGTGAAAGCAAGGCTTGTTTTATCTCCTTTTAGGTATCACTCTCAATATGCTTATAGATTTATTTAGTTCTCTCTTCATGAGTATATATCTTCAGGCTATAATGTGGAGTGCCTCTTCATTGTCATTACTCCTAGATCCACTCTGACCCAGAGTGATAGTCCTTGTTAGGGTCCCATTTTTGAGTCAAATAGAACTGCTTAACCAAATAAATGACTGATGTTAGATAAAATCATTAGTGTTACATAGCAATACTTGAAACCATCTAACTTTGGGCAAACCAATGAACTCCGTCTTTTTTTAAATGTTACCTATAAACTATTCATTTACTAATCATATATAAAACAGGATTAACTATTAAATAACCTACAAGGGTTGATATGCCATAAAACCCATCAAACCATTATATCTCAATCTGCTTCTATCTATCAATCATCAGTGGTCTAAAAAGTGGTACTTGTAAAGAATAGTACACCTATGAAAATTTAGCTTAATATTGTTTTAATGTAGTAGAAAATGTACAGAAATGTAATAAATTCAGATACAAGTAAGTTTCAGTTATTTGCTTACTCTTTTTTCTAATTCAGTATATTCAAAATTGTATCTCTCTTCACCCAAGTAAATCATAATTCATTGTTCAGAAATCTTGAGTAAATACTCTCACAAATTCCACAATTCCTGTATAATGGTGTTGTTGAGTTCCATCATTTATTGCATTTGTATTCACAAGACTTCATACTATCATTTGTTTTGATCAATGCAGAATTTTTTTATCTGGTCAAAAATCTAAAGATGTCATTGATTTTCAAAATTTCAATGATAAAATGATTGACTTTGATGAAATGTTATTAGGATGAAATTTTAAAATTTACACGAGTTTAGCATGAGGTCATAGAAGGTCAAAGGAAATATTTTGATGATTATTAAATATGTATAAGTTATTAACTTAGCTATATATATATATATATATATATTTTTTAAAAAAAAAGCTCTAAAAATTTTTACATCTATAAAACCAAGATGTGACTGTTCCTTTCATCAAGAAAGATTATCTGGTTTTGTCCTTATAAAAATAATTGTGTTCATTGACTTTTTGTTTTGTTTTGTTTTTTTTTTTAATTCATTTGTAAATTCTTCATTTTACAACACTATTAAACAACTATAAACTAATTTTTAAAAGTTATTAACATTGTGTACCTGTTTAAAATAATAGAAATGATTATTGCTTGTTAAATACCTCTTATGACTGTTTTTCTCATTATCATCTTCAAGTTGACTCTCTCTCCATCCATCCCTATCATTCATTGCTCTTGGCAGGTCCTCTAGACTATATCCAGTATCCACACAAAGCTGAAGTATGTACATCTTTACTTGTCATTCAGCACTGGTGTATCCATGCGTAGAAGTCTATTGGAAAATATTACTTATGAGTTTGTCCTTACTTTTCCAGCAGCACTTTTTCATCTTTCTTGAATGGTTTGTCAGATGAAAGGCAGTTGGCTATACATTTATTTTATGGGATTTTGTTGCTTACAGGATTTGTTCAAAACAGCATGCAACATTCTTGTGTAGTTACCATCTTGATTTTTCTGTGTTTCCTTAGAGTTCAGATGATGCAATCATACAGTAGTACTCACGTGGCCACAACTTGGAAGAAATCCCAGTTTCATTTATGAGAGAGATCTGATTTCCATTTGATCAACAGCCTGTCAATAGAAGTCTACATCTTCCCTATACATATGTTAACATTATTATAGGTGAGAAAATATCTGTATTCATATCTTGAAAACTATGTTTAATTCAGTATGAGTTTCTCATCCAAATTTCATTACTATAAGATGTTAAAATAAAAGAAACTAGTTTAATTAAACTAAAATGGTATTAAAACATGCAGTTTGGTTTGATTGTGTTTTATGGCATATCAACACTGGTAGGTGATTTAATGCCAAATCCTGTTTATATATATATATATATATATATATATATATATATATACATACATACAGTGTTAGTTGTCCCTATCTCCCTTTGTAGGTTTGTGGCAGACCAAATGCAGTATAAATTAGAGAGTGCTCAATATCTGTGATAGAGCTATTATATAATAATTAAATATATATTAATTTTTTTATATATATATTTAATAGCATAGAAGCTTGCCTGTGACCACAGGTTTCATAAAAACTAATATATATATATAGATTTTTAAATGAATAGTTTGTAGGTAACATTATTTTTAAACAAACCAGAGCTCATTTGTTAGCACTCTGTTAAATGGTTTCAAGTATTCTTATTTCACTTTAGTATTTCTATTTATCAAGTATTCTTATCTAATTTAATATTATTTGTTTTATTTGATAGATAGGACCCTAACTGGTACTACCACTCCAGGTCAGTGAGGACCTGAGAGTAATGGCAATGAAGGGGTATTCACAGTCCTGCAAGCTCCAGGACTGGAGCCTCACCATCTGCTGCAGTTTAACGTCATACCCCAGTCACTAGTTCTATTTGACCCATAGATGAGATCCTAACAGGTACTACCACTCTGAATCAGAGTGGACCTGGGTGTAATGGCAATGAAGGGGTTCTCCACATTCCACAAAGCTCCAGGGCTGGAGCCTCAACATCAGATGGTTTAGTCATATACAGTACATTCGTTTGCAGAGATGTAGTTGGCATATTCTACTGCTCCAACCATCTAGGTAGAAGGTGCAGGTGATATAATGGTTGTTAGTGCAGAAAATGTAATTAGTGAGCTGGTTTCAAATTCTGGCTACAGCTGTTTGAGTTCACTTTATCCTAATGTCCTTAGGAAAAGACATATCTTCTTTCTCTCTTCACATCCCACCTAGCTACCAGTAAAATTGTGAACTCTTTAGCCTTTATGGATACTCAGTCTTAGAGAAGGACATCTTTAAATTCATAAACAAAGAGCTGGAGTCCCTAAAATAATCTGACACTGTCTTTAACCTTCTTTTGATAACCCTTAATCAACAACAGGCATCAAGAAGTATCGGCCTATCTACTCTAGCTCAGAGTGGTAGCATTTGATAGGGTCCTATCTATGAATCAAATGGAGCTGTTTGACATTTAAACTAAGTGCAGACAAATGACTCATGCTAAATTGAATTGTTTAAAATAGAACTGTTCGATCAGTTAACTCTGTGTAAACAAATGACTGGTATTAAATCGAATTGTTAGTGATATATAGCAAGTCTTGGAACCATTTAACTTTGTGGAAACAAATAAGTAATGTTGAATTGAATAATTAGTGTTGAATAACAATACATATAACCACGTCACTGTGTGCAAACAAATGAATAATATTGAATAGAATTATAAGTGTTTGATGGCAATAATTGGAGCCATTTAAGTGTGTGGAAACAATAGCAATATTAGTATGCACACTAATGAAGTTACTTACAAACTGGTCTCTTACATATCAAGTATATCCATTTAAATATGTGCAAACAAATGACTGATGTTATACTGTTACTTTTACATAGCATTACCTGAAATCATTTAACTGTCTGTAAAAGAAATGAGCCCAGGCTCGTATAAAAATGTATCTCTAAAATGTGTTTCCAAATCACATATTTAACATATGTAAAAACAGGATTTGACATTAAATCACCAACAATGGTTTATATGCCACCAAACCAAACTAAACCTTCTTTTAATAACATTGGTATCTGGAAAGAGAGTATACTTGCTGCATGGGCAACTGCTAGGCTTTCATGCAACCTTGCTAAAGCCTACATTCTTATCATATAAATGAATGTCATCATTACACGACATACCTACATGCAGCAGAAAAGCAGTTGTGAACTTAAGTATTCTGTGTCTAATAAAGAAAGAATTGGTGGCATCCTATGATTTGCTTTTGATCTGTTATGAAGAAAATATCACCAGTTATGAATAATGACAAATGCTCAGTTTATTTCAAGAAGATACACTCTCTCTGTCCCATAATAATTGTTACAGATGCTTAAAATACAATATACTAAATGCAACAACTACCATAGGCAGGGCTATAGAATACACCAACTGAACCTCCGCAGAAGGATAACACCCTACTTCAATGAGGTTTCTTTTTTTTTTTTTTTTTTTTTTTTTTTGTCATAGGTGGCGACCTTTAATGCTTCAGAATTGGGATCCTGGTTGCTGAGCTGTCCATGACCCTGCAACCAAAGTGGTTATATGACCTACAACACTTCACTTTGGCACTTACTGGGCTAGATTAGAAGTCAGAAGCCCAATCTGATCAGTCTGCTTGTCATATCAAGCCCTATCACCTATATGATTGTCTCAAACATATTCTTCAAATTGCTCTTATGACAAACAAATACCCAATCCTATTTTATGTTAAAGGTGCTAGAAGACAGTTGCCGAGGGTCACTTATGCTGAGCAATACTTGAAACCATTTAAACTGTGTGCAAACAAAGGATTAATATCAAATATAATTATTAGTGTTACATAGCAATACTTGAAACCATTTATCTGTATACAAATAGATCATTTCTGAAGCATTTAAAAATAGTTACCTACAAACTATTTGCTTACAAATCATATGTATATATATATTAACAGAATTTGGCATTCAATTACCCACTAGGGTTGATATACCATTAAACCAAATAACAAAACCAAACCACAATAGGACAGATTTATATATATCTTGTCCCAGTACTAACATTTAATATGCAACTGCAATTTTATTGCATGCTTAGTCTACAGTGGAGTGATCTGAAAATATTAAACCTCCCACCTGCCCTGCCTGTAAATTATTTTCTGTCTTGTTAACAACAGGTATGACTGCATCCATGTAGTTCTCAGATATGTAAAACTAATATGGGAGGAGACTTCCAACCATTAACTTCAGTGAGCAATGTTTAATATGCCTGATTGACAATTAATGTTGTAGTTATTCAAACATGAAATAAATACCATATTTGATGGCATACCACACAGATGCACAAAAGGATTTACATTATTACAGTATAATAGAGTAAGGTTAGCTGCAAGTACAGGTCTATGGCATTGGGTGAGCAGATTCTTCAATTTCTCATATAAAGGAAGTACATATGGTATGACTAAAATGGACTTGGCAAGCCAAGTTCAAATTCTAAACAAAGTAGTTTACATTTTATTTTATGCTAATTCTCTAGGGAAATGCATGAATCCATCTTTTCTTATCCTCCTACAGCTTTAGGTAAATAATAGAGCAAACTGGATTATTTAGCCCTGGTACAGTCTAGGAGAAAAAAAACTTTCAATTCATAATGACTGTCCATTACTTAAAAATTGACTGTTTTTAATTTTGTTCAATAAGTATCAAGACTGCCATTATAATTTGGAGTGGTAGTGCCTGTTAGGGTCTCATCTATGAGTCAAATAGAACTAGTGTCTTGGGTATGACTGTAAACAGCATCTAATGGTGAGGCTCCGGTCCTGGAGCTTTAGGGAATGTAGAGTATTCCAACATTGCCATTACTCCCAGATCCACTCTGATCCAAAGTATTAGTACCTGTTATCATATTGAAATATCTAATCATTTACTATACTTAAAACTGTTTAATTGCTAATGAATGAATAATGTTGAATAGAATTCTTAGAGTTAAATCACAACACTTGAAACCATTTAACTGTGTGCAAACAAATGATTAGTATTAAATTAGATAGGAATACTTGATAAACAGAATTATCAATGTTAAAAAGCAATACTGAAAACCATTTACTTATGTGCAAATAGAACTATTAGTGTTAGATCACAATACTCAAAATCATTTAACTGTGTGCCAACAAATCGACTCTGGCTTCTTTAAAAATAATGTAACCTACCTACTAATCATTTACAAATCATATATACTTAATGTATATTTATAAATAGGATTTGCCATTAAATAACCTACAAGGGTTGATATGTCATAAAACATAGCCAACCAAACACTCTTTATAATATCTTCATTTCACTTTTTTCTTTTCTTTTTTTTTTTTTTTTTTTTAATCCCAAACTGTCACTGATTTGTCGTCCCTTTTATTATATATGTTGTACACATGTCATCTTTGAAATTATAAGATTTTAAAAATTTATCCTGCTCATGGTAAATACATAGTTCCTATATAAAACCCAAAAGACTTTTCAGTGATCCATATGAAATTAGTGCTTTTAGAATGACAACAGAAGTTCTTAAATCTAAGCATAGCTTATATATACTACCAGATCACAAATAGAGAGCATCTTGTAAGGACCAAACTCACTACTCTATAACAATGGATCTACAAACAGTAGCTTGTTAACTATAGCTCTGTCAGCTGTAGCTGTAGAATTCCCTGACTGTGCGCCTCTGCAGAGGAGTAAGACCACCATCAATGAGTGTTCTAGATATGACATTAATTCATCTGATAGTACTTCTTCATACCATTACTTGAGACCATTTAACTGTGTGCAAACAATTGATTAATGTTAAATAGAATTATTATTAGAGAGCAATACTTCAAAACATTTAACTTTGCAAATGAATTAATAATGTTGATAGAATTATTAGTGTTAGATAGCACTACTTGAAACTATTTAGTGTCCTGGTTATGGCATTAAACTATATCTGATGCTGAAGCTTCCAATTTGGACTTTGAAGAATGTGGAGTACCTCTTCATTATCATTACTCTCAGATCCACTCTGACCTAGAGAGGTAGTGGCTGTAAGGGTTAAATTTTTTTGCTTGTGATTGTTATTATTATTATTAGTGATTTGAAATTGGAACCATTTAAACTGTGTACAAACAAATGATTAATATCAAATAGAATTATTAGTAATAGATGGCAATAGTTGAAACCATTTAGAATTATTAGTGTTTGCAACACTTGGAACCATTTAACTGTGTGCAAACAAATGAGGTCTAGTTCATTTAAAAATGTTACCTACAAACTATTCCCTTATAAATTATATATATAAAATCAGGATTTGGCATTAAATAACCCCCAGGGGTTGGGGTTGATATGCCATAAAACACAACCTAACCAAAATTGTTAACCATGACAGGGTGTCCAAGCATTGTACTTTTTAAAGATCTTTTCTTTCAAGATAGAGTTAATAGCTAAATAATACTGAATAAGCATTATTTTTAAAAAATAAGTTGCCCAAATAGTGAACAGATGGTGGCAGTTCTTCCTTTTTATGATGATCCTTATTCTAGCAAGTTTATTCATATCATAAATAAATGGTTGATTTAAATTGAATGATCGTCTTTTTCAACTATGAACTACTTACTGCATTCCTTCAAACCAAACACTACCTCTGTTCCCTTCAACTTGTTAATTCTAATGTAATAGCTATTAAAAACAGAATAAAAAAAATTCACAAGTACTTATGGGGTCAATTAATGTAAGTAGGAACCTGTTCTCTAATTTAGTTCAAATCAGTCTGTCATGATTTCTGTGTTCAGGCATTGTATGATACTTATTATTCTTGGTTTGCCCTACTTCTCTTTTATTAATCGTAGCCATCTTTCTCTTCCCTTCCATCCCAAGTCTCAGAGAAATGTATTAGACTGCTGTTCACAGGATCTCAAGTTTTATTGTATGGAGCTCATTACCATAGCTTACCTAACTTACCTACAAAGAAATCCTTTCTTTTGAACATTCAATGTTTGACTTATAAACTATACAATATTTAAGTACTCCAGTTTTAGGAATAATTTCAAAGTTGGTATCTGTTATAGAACTTTAGGCTTCTCACTCTTCAATTAACACTACCAAATACTAGACTTCCACTTAAGGGTGGGTGTTTTTATTAATGGTTACCAGCTTGATAAAATGACACTTAATTTAAGGAAACAAGTAGAAGGGACTTATGTTCCTGAGAATACTTACACCCAAGTTATTTAACAATTAACACATAAGATAGATATCTAAATAATATAACGATATGGATAATTTTTGCTTGGGAAGTTTTGGTGACTACAGTATATGATCTTTTGTGTAAATATTTAACTAAGATTTTCCTTGTGTCATAAGCAGCATGTTCAAAAAGTATCAAGACTGAAATCAGCCTGACCTGAAAATATATATATATATATATATATATATATATATATATATATATATATATATATGTGTGTGTGTGTGTGTGCATTGTGTTCAAAAATTATCTAAACTGAAGCTGTATTTGCCAAGAAAGAAATGAACAATGAATTAGATATTAACTCTGTTTAAAATAGTCTTTTTGACATTCAACTCACTTATTCCAGTGAATTTTCCACTAGTCAAAGGCACTTCTGAAACTTCTCTTTGGATGCTACACTGGTGTGTTTCTTTCGATGTCCTCGAATTTCTTACTCTTGAGATGAATTTTCAATTTAGGAAACAAGAAAAAGTTACTCAGGTTTGGGGAGTATGGAGAGTGTTGCACTTGCACAATCTTCTATCTCACCAAAATGAATTTTCAAAAAATATCAAGACTGTCTTCATAAGCTTTTTTTTTTTTTTTTTTTTTTTTACAAATTGTCACTGATTTGTCATCACTTAAAAACTTACACTGCAGTTCATACATCATTACTTGAATTATAAAATCTAAAATTTCCATGATTCAGTTTTTATATTTTTCAATCAAACCTTATATATACAATAGTAAGTTGTTTAGAATTGTTCAAAGCATTCCTTGATGGCCTTGTGTTTTTGTATTCCCTATCTTTTGCAATATGATTTGATGCTATTTTCCTATTCTTTACTTACATTTATTTGGTTTCTTTGTTCCTCTGACTTTTTGCCCAGTCAGCTGGGGCTGTAAAATACACTGACTGCACCTCTGCAGAGGGGTAAGACCACCCCCCACTAACGAGTGTCCTGGATATGACACTAAACAACTGATGGTGAGGTTCCAGCAGTGCTGGAGCTTTGGGGAATGCAGAATTCATCGCCATCACTCCCAGGTCCACTCTGGCCCTGGAGTGGTAGCACCTGATAGAGCCCTATCTTTGGGTTAAATAGAACTAACAGCATACTTATGCTAAAATGAATTGTTTGAGTAAACTGAATAGCTTGAAATAGAAATGTTTTTGACAATTAAACCGTGCTTATGCTTAACTGAATTATTTGAAATAGAACTGTTTTTCGACATTAAAACTGTATTTACACTTAACTGAATTGTTACATATAACTGCTTGAATAGTTTGAAATGTAAATGTTTTTGACAATTAAACTGTGTACTTATGCTAAACTGAATTGTTTTCAATAGAACAGATTATTTACATAAAAATGGATTGGCGTTAAATAACCTACAAAGGTTGATATACCATAAAACCCAATAAACCAAACCAAACCATCCTCTGACTTTGAAATTTAATGTATCTTAAATTCCAACATCTTTCTGGGTTGGAACCACCTTTCATGTTCCTACTTTTTGACTAACCAATATGAATAACTTATTTTACCTGTTCATCATCATCATATCGTGCTGGCAGCACGGATATCCCTGACCCTCTCTCGCCACTCCTCCCTATCGTTCATCGCCCTAGGTAGGTCTTCAGGACAACAACCTGTATCCTCACATAGCTGCTGAATGTACGTTCGTGCTGGTCGTCCTGCTTTTGCGCGGCCGTGTGTGGGGATCCATAAGAGTACATCTCTTATGAGTTCATCTCTGCTTCTCCAGCAATGTCCTGCATGTCTGGTTCGCCTAACTTGAATAGATTTCGTGATAGGGGGCAGGTGTCCGTACAGTTGGTGTCTTGTGGGGTGTTGCTGCCAGGACTTGTTGAGGATTGCACGCAGCATTCTTGTGTAATTGCCATCTAGTTTCTTCTCCAGCCGTTTTGTTAGCGTCCATGTAGTGCATCCATATAGCAGTATCGATGTGACCGCTGCCTGGAAGAAACTGCGTTTCATTTTATCGGTTAGGTCTGATTTCCATATAGTCGATAGCCTATTGATAGCTGTCCATGCTTTCGTTAACCTCGTTTCGATGTCCTTTTCGGTTGATTCGACGCTGCTTCCTAGGTACGTGAATTTGTCTACTAGTTTAAGAGGGGTTCCTTCTAGAGTGGAGATGTCCCCTGTTTGGTTATAGCACATATATTCCGTTTTGTGTGCATTAACATGGAGGCCTATGCTTGCTGCTGCTCGTTCCAGGCTATGCAGAAGTGTTTCGGCTTGGTCAGGTGTATTTGCCAGTATCGCTATGTCATCGGCGTAGTCGGCGTCGGTAATTGTTGTTGCGGGATATCTTCTGCTTCTTTTCTTCGTCAGTTCGAAGCCATTCTCTTTGATTTTGTCAATCGATGTTCTAAGTACGTAGTCTAGACAAATGATAAAGAGATACGGAGCCAGCGTGTCCCCTTGTAGTACTCCTGCTACAATGTCGAAGTATTCTGTGTCTCCATCTGGTGATCGTACTTTTACTTTAGTGTTTCTATAGAGAATCGTTATTGCCGCTACGGTTTCTTTAGGTATGCCGTACGCTAGTAGGATTTGTTCCATCTTTCCTCTGTGAATGGAGTCGAAAGCCTTGGTAAAGTCGACAAATATTAATGTCGCTTGTAGGTTCTTTGCCCGTACACCCTCAAGGATTCTGCGGATGGTTAGTAT